>JASDQU010304665.1:0-13682 GCA_032191745.1 Picea mariana
GAGGCCAATTACTGTCATGTATTGTGCAGTCACCAAGTAAACAAATCCATAAAGTAGCATTAGTTTTTTTATTGGCATTTTTTTTAATAAATTATTTTTCTTCATCCAAGTGTCTAGCCTAACTGTAGTATACCCCATCCACTATTTAATAAAAAACAGTTTAGTAGTTTCGACTTCATGATAGTCAGGAAGTGATCTAAAAGCCATGTGCATTGAGTGCTTGATGAGGCTATCTATTACATCAATGGGTACATGTGTCTTCCATATAGACATTCATCTCAAACTTTGCAAGTTAGACAACATATTGCCAATGTTTTTTTTTTAATTCAAAGTCATTCCTGGATCAACAATAAACCATGTGTAAATTCAAGGAGAAATCAGCACTATTGCTACAGCAAAAGAATTTGTTCTAGGCATTTCCTAGCAATACTAATCAATCATTATGAATTGATAGGAATCAAGACACCTGTAGCATATAGCCTTTGGCTAATTTAGCATGATGAGGACCATGATCAGCCTACAAAAGATCATTTACTCACTGTTGGTGAAACAAAAATGAAACCATATGCCAATAGTTGAACCAACTTGAAATTATGCCCAAACTGTGATCAATGTATTTAAAGTGTTCCACAGTCCATGCCCTTTAAACCATGATAATGCTTCAGCTGATATCATTAAATGTAACTATGACAATATAACAATGATGACAAAATGAACAGACTTGAGTGATGTCACCACGAGTTTGTCATTAACATATACCAAGCAAAACAACTGAGTTATATTGCTTAAATTGGGTGTCAATCGGACATTAAAGTGCAGCAGAGAATTATCATCAAGGTGGCAAGGCAATAGCATTCAAATATAGATCACTTCTTTGAGAAACAAATGGACAGACCATTGTTCAATTTAGGACAGATTTATAAATATGCAGCATTCTCATTACATTACAATAAAGTTTCAGATCAACATATGATAATCCTGTGAACAATGCTCAGAAATGATGGCAATACATTAGTTTTCGAGATAGAATTATCATACACATAGAGAGGTGAACAATGAGAAATATCATCACCGCGGTTTTAGTGCAAATATAACCCATGTGTTAAGTACCAAATAGTGTGCAATGTGGATAATCACCATTCAACAGAGAGATATTCGGTTACAAGTTTGAGCTAGAGAATGTTCAATGAACAACAATATGTCTAGTGTTGTGACTGAGACACATTCACTGCACATCTCCTTATCAGTGATCAACTTTCAAACTTTCACACTGTTGTAAATGTCCCACATAACTGACAATTGGGGATTTGAATCAACATTATCTCCAAGAAACATTTTTATGTCATATGAACAATATGTGGAAATCTTTTTCTCTCTTTTCAACACTCGCACTTGCATGGAATTCAATGCATCTATCACTCTTTATCTAGGAATTATTATCCTCTCCAAGCTACATGCCAATAAAAAAACTAATGCTACACCTACACGTTTATCATAATTCAGAAGTTTATTATGTGAACAACAAAGGTATGGTCTTGAGGGAAAGATTACAGGGCCAATTATAACTATTTATCATAATTCAGAAGTTTATTATGTGAACAACAAAGGTATGGCCTTGAAGGAAAGGTTGCAGGGTAAATTATAATTGTTGCATCCAATAGGCAAGAGGGTTGAGAAGAAATAGAGAGGATATTATTACCCATCCAAGATATCAATATCTTCAAAAGACTGTAAATTAACAAATTATTACTTCATTGCTTAGTAAGCATATTATTCAATCTTGAAACTTCTAGTTTTCCCAGTGAGTAAAGGATTTTTGGACAAGTTTGAGGATGGTACAAGAAATAAAGGTGGAATCTGGATGGTCCCAAGAAAAAGTTGCAACTGCTTCTAAAAACCCATTGCATCTGGATTATGTATCTCTACTTTCACATGTGCAATTTCATAAAAAGAATAAATTTTGGCTAGATTTTATCAAGGAAAAAACTCAGTTATTAACAGTCATTGTCTAAGTGTTAACTAAAACTTTCCATCTTTACCAGAATAGTGTGCACTAAAACTCTCCATCTTTTACCAAAATTTGACAAATTAAACAGATTTGTAATTTATGAGTAATTTATTGTTAGATTTACATTTGATTGATTGATTTTAATGATGTCCATGAGACTGAACAGCCTCAAATATCAAGAGAATAATAGCCCTAACTCATCTTCACACTCTTTTGGATGATTCAAATTGATTTAGAATGATTCAGATTGATTTGGTCAAACTTTGAGTCTTGGTCATACTCTTTGAATCTTTGTCAAATCATTGTGTTTTGGCAAATTTGACTGTATTTCACTGAGTTTGACCAAAACTAGTAGATTTGGCTCATTTTAGAGATACAAGCCGAGTAGGCTTGCTGAGAATTCTGTAAACTCATCAAATCTGGTTTCAATGCATTCAATATATGCAGGAGGTGATACTCAATCTGTCGATCCAAATTTGTACATAGGCGCACAGTGCCATTAGTTATAGAACATAAAGTATAGATATGCAAACATTGATGTTCATAATTTTTCAATAACAATTATGGAGTTGGGATACAAATGCTTTTACCCTACATAAAATACATAGTATAGAGCACTCCAAGCCAAAATAATGTTCTATCTCAACCACTAGACTACAACCCAACATATTGTGAATGCATTTATTAGAAGGCCAACCTACATTTATGATAACAATGGCCTCTCACTTATGACAAGGCCATCCTTGGATCAAGGCATATAGACTTGTATAAATAAAGCATAGTCTAAACATTCTACCTTTTGGCTCTTTTTCGGCTATTTTTTCCATTTGATTTTGCTCGAAATGGTGAGGAATCATTGGATCTGTAGATTTGAGTGGCTAAGTTTGTATAATCGGAGTGCCCAGGGGATTTTCAACATGTTGAATCCATTTATGCATTCATAAATGCAATTTAAACAACAAAAAATAGCGATTTTGACCAGATTTACATCACCAAATGTCGACCAAAAAAACCAAAAGGTAGAACTTTTAGCCAAACCTATAAATAAGGTCAACAACAACCATTTTCCATAAACATGTATTCTTTCTCCTAATTGTACCAAATTTAACCATAAGGTCAACAACAACCATAAACATGTATTCTTTCTCCTAATTGTACCAAATTTAACCTCTAATAATTCTGACCACTCAATATGCAATAGTCTAAATGTGTGACAAAATGGCTCTTTTTTGGTTGCTCAAAACAACAACCTCATCAATCCAAAATTGCAATTTCACCAAAAATTCCCTAACCAGATTAAGTTTATCGCAAATCAGAAAAAGTCAAATTTGTAGAATTGTTAGCCTTCTTCCTTTAATATTAATATAACACATTATCATTTAAAACCCCTGTCAAAAATTTGGAAACATCCTTATTGTAATACAACTTGGTTTTGGAGATTACTCACTACACGTTTCTTCCAAAAGGGATATCATTTGAGAGAATCACGAGTCAACTACATCATAGAGACTACATATTCATGTATGAATATAGAAAATATGCTCATAATCTCACTTGTAGTTTCTTATAGATTAATGATGGTAGCAAATTACATCATCACAAGTTTTAATTTTACCTATGCTCATAATGTCACTTGTACTTTCTTATAGATTAATGATTGTAAAAAATCACACCATCATGAACTCTAATTTAAGCCCCACTATCGATGATTGTAAACTAATATGTTAGTACTCCTTGCATCACAAAAGTGTTATCGAGGAAGACGTTACTTATGGAATTGAAACTTGGAATGTGTTTATTGAAAAGTCATTTCCATGAAAAATCGTACCATGGATTGATGCTTGGAATGTAGATGTGAGAAAAAATTACATATGGCATTGCTTCTCAAATTACATTTAACCAAATGCATCATATTAGATGTAATGTATCACAATAGAATTAATGTATATTTAAGACAGACTTTGAGTGCCTTGAGGAGGAAATAGACACACTCAACCTAGGAGGAAGGAAGAGGATTACCCTTGCCAACTAGGAGGCTAGATAACCCTAGGAGAGGAGGATGAGATCCTAGAGATAAATCCTATGTCAAAAAAACAAATCACTATTAAAATAATGCCAACTGAGCTAAGAAGACTAGACTGCAGGTGTGGAGATGCCAATTGGTTTTAAGGACAAAACCGAGAAAATAGGGAAGGGAAGAAAGAGGTGGAAACCTAATTTAATTATGATTGTTACTTAACTTAATGCACTATGGTGGTATTTTATCTTTCATTTAATATACTTCATGCACTATGGTTGTGTTTTATCTTTTTTTTGATATACTTCATGTGTAAATACACTAAGAAAGAACAAACAAAGCAATTAAATGAAAGTAACTAAAGCTATTTTTATTTCTCTTTTACTTATTGTTCCTATTTGGCCTACTTAGACTACAAAATTGGAAATACAACAGTGAAATACATAAATCAAAATTTCCCTTCCCTCCCAAGAACACAAAGACAAATTAGTAAACAATTATGGTTCATTCATCATTTCCCTTTTGTGAGCATGGAAGAGAGAAGGAGAAGAGTTGTAGTTCAGCTTCCTAGTTGGGTGAAAACTCTTTACTACATTCAATATACTCTAACAATGCTACTTGGACATGAAACAAGAAAGTAAACATGTATCTTCAAATTAAGGGGGTTAGGTCTCCTTTTGTACCTCAATGTCTCTATTTTCTCGCAAAATACAATAAAGGGTTTCCTAGTATCCATACACACACACACAAATGAAACAAACAAACCAAAACAATAATATCTAAACTAAGAGAGTGAGATATCCCATGCACTTAGAAAAAGGATGTACCTCCTACCCCATAAAATGTAGTTGAAGTATTCCTTTGAGGTGGAAATTTGGAAGGGAGGATTGATAGAAACAAGAAGGGATATATTCACAACCACCACGAGATGCACTCACTCCAGCTAAAGATGAAGAGACTAGGCCCAAATCATAACCAAAGAAGCTAGGATACACTTGTGGAAACGCCTCCTTGAGAGAGGAGGATGATGGAGATGGACACCCAACATTAATCCTAGAGCACGTGCAAAGAAAACAAGAAACCTAGTAATCTAGAGAGCATATACAAGAGCTAAATCACATAGAAATTAGTCATCTAAAAAGGGAAGAGGAGCAAACCATACTTAATTATCCGTTAGGAGTTGTAAATGGTTGAGTCATTAATCAAGGGCAATTGGTAACCTCCTTTTTGTAAATATGTGTGTGGACACCCAAAATTGTAGGTGTTGGAGAGAAAATTGCTAGGAGGTCAAGAATAAATGCCATTTTAATTTGTAGGTTCGTGAAGGGATAGAAAAATTATGATAAACATGTCACATAATAACATGTCAAAATCAACATGCAACATGCTAGTTGGGTGCTAAATAGGGGAAAAAGGTTGACCTATTTTCGTTGATTAAAGAGTGTACTTGTCGAAGATGGGGGGCACTTGTGGTCCCAAGAGGGAATATTTAACTCCCTGAAGCACCATTTGGGAGACTAGAAGGCTCAGGAAGTGGTTATAGGTTTTGGTCACATAGATACCTCACTTTTGTAAACATAGTAATTCGTGACCCTTCTTAAGATTATATATATATTGATGGGACATTGAAACTGTTCAAACTTTTCACATACCAAATAGCTAAAAGTATCTTTTTACTACATCCTCTCCTTGGCTTTTAATTTTTTGTTTTTGACTAATTTAATTTGTATCTTTGTATGGATTTTCACCTCTTTTCATTATATCCATTAATCTTTGCAGTATTTCTAGGTCTTGAAGCATATCACAATGTGAGGAGAAATTTGGGAGAAAGTATTAGAGTAGCTTTGTTCAAATTGAATATTCTATACTTGGTAGGAATTTTACTAATTGTATATTATTTCTCTTGCAGGTTTCACTTTTGGCTTCTAGATCAATTTGAAATTTCAATTGTGGAATATTTATTGAGATGTAAAACACCGATCGTGGGAAGAAAAGATCAAGACAAAATGATCTATCATCATACTTTCAAAGGCCTCAATCCAAGGATCCACATTCTCTTCATGCTTTGAGCTCTTTTGAGCAACCTATCATTGAAAGAGATGTCAACTCTTGTGAGAATTCATCTAATATCCAAATAACAAATAAGGAAATATGTTCCTCTGGTGATCAAAGTGAGATAAATGGATTTTCATCAGAAATTGGCAGTACAAATGTCGAAAATATTTCATTGGAAAAGAACACAACCAATTCATGGAAAATACAAAAGGGCCAATGGGACATAGGGAGAGGCTTCCAACCAGATTGGGTCTCAAAATTTCCATTTATTGATCCATTACCTCCAAAAAATGAGAAAGAGAAACCAAAAGTTGAATGCAATATATGTAGTTGGAAACTTGGCACACCAACAACATTTCAAATGAAGTTAGATACAATTGAGAAGCATGTAGGAAAGGTGTATGAAAAGAAAATTGTAGATGGCGAGGAGAAATCTATTGTCAGATGGAAATCTTCCGAGGAATGTGGACATGTCAAATATGCTGATGAATATAATGAATATTTAATAAGTAAGCAAAAACTCGAGGCAGGTGGAGGAACCATCACATCTCTATTCGAAAAGACGATGCAAAGAAATTTGTTATCCAAGACAATTCAATTAAGCACTGTATTTCACATCTTATCTAAAGGGTGTCCTATGAAAGATTATCCAGATTACATGAAATATCTATATTTTCTTCAAATGTCAAACTTTCCATCTTCTCATTGGTCTTTAATGAGTGGTTGGGAATGGACAAAATATCTAGCTCAAGTAGAAAAGGATGATATGAAAGAGAAGATTGCAAGTGCTAGGTTTGTGTCATTGTCTTTGGATGAGGTTATAGCTATTGATAACACTTCATGGATTTGTATGAGTATTTATATGGTTAATGACCATATTAGGCATTCGCATCTACTTGGGGTTCATAAAATGATGGAGAATTCTACAGCTGAAAATATTTATGAACTTGTTAATAACAGTTTGAAGGAAAGTGGTGGTATGGATCCCTTCATGATCGCAAAAAAGTTGGTATGTGTTGGAGCGGATGGAGCATTGGTAATGCAAGGACAAAGGAATGGCCTTTGTGTTAGACTACAACTATCAGCTTTACCATATATGTTGAGTATTCATTGTATGGCCCAGAGGATGAATATTGCATTTAAAATAGTAAGCAAGTTTCCATCGGTTTCAAAAGTTGAAGATCTTGTATGAGAGGCTTATGCATATTTTTCTTGTAGTCCCAAGCGATTTTCAGAGTTTAAAAAATTTGTCGACTGTGTTACAAATGGAAACAAGCTATTAAAGGATGTTGATACAAGATGGATCTCATTGAATGGACCAGCTCAAAGATTATTTAGTGAGTACCAGTCCTTGGTAGGGGTGATGTATGAACATTTCTTCAGTGTAGATAAAGCTCAAGATTTTCTCTTTCGACTAACTGACATAGAGACATTATTAACATTGGTTGGAATTCTTCCTATGCTAGATGAAATGAATGTCCTCGTGAAAATGTCTCAAAGTTGCACAATGTATATTTCAGAATACACAAATGCAAGAAAATTTGCATGCCTTTCATTGGATAATTTGTATACGATGCCAGAGTCGTTTGCAGGTCCACGTTTTACAAATTGGACTACGATCATTGATATAGAAAATACTGAAAAATATTTGAAGTTTGATGAAAAAGGGATACTATGTATGGAAGTGCGTGGGTATATGGTTCCTTTTCATTATATTTATAAGACAAGACGAACCACCAAAGAGCGCCATGTGTCAAGATACCTATTCGACAATGTTGTCATTTCAGTGAGACGCAACTTGATAGAAATTGCAAAGTCACTGTCATCGGAGATAAGAGAACGATTCCCTCGAGGTGAATTGTTGGAGGCCATGTCTATGGCCTGAATATTGGAACAATTTAAAATTTCAACCTACTTTAAAACGTGACTTTGTGGCAAAATTAAATACTTTGGTGGACCACTTTTGCAAGAAGGTCGAGATACATGGAGAACAGGTTGAAAGTATTTTGAATCAATCAAATTGTTTCAACAAACCACATGCTTCACTGAAACAATGTGGAATCAATTTCACGCTTTGGAGAATCCTCTAGAATATGGTGCAATAACAAGATTATGGACTATTTTGGGTGCTAGCCAATACTTACAAGAAAACATATCCGAATATTTCAAATTAGAGGATTTGTGTCAAACCATGATTTTGGGATCAGTGGAGGATGAGAAAATGTTTAGTGCACTATCATTTTTTAAGTCAAAGATGAGGAACAAGCTTGATAAACATATGGATATATGTTTAAGATTATATGTAACAAAGTATGACATTTCCAATTTTCCATATGAAAGAGCACTAGCTCTTTGGCGATCAGATTGTGATAGAAGGGGAGAAAACAATATAGCGAGTTTCTCTAATGAACTTGATACGAAAGATAATTCTTTAGAGGCTCATAATGATAGTCCATCTGGAGAGGGTCTTGTTCAGAATGAAGAAAATGATCACCAAGATGAGAACTGGGAAATTGATATACCTCAACATTTGATATACCTCAATATATATGAGGGCCTAGGGAACACTTATTTCAATATATGTGTTCCATTGGTGGTGAAAGAAATAGTGAATGGAATAAAACAGATGATGTGATTCTTGTGATACGTTTTTCCTCTATTTTTTGAGTAGGTCGGAAATTCTTTATCATAGAAATATTACTATATGCCAATTTGAGGATGCATTTCAAGTAAAAATAGGTTCTATAATCTATATTTTGTGTTTTTCATTGTAAAATTGGAGCCACATTTTCTTGATGCAAGTTATTTTAAGATTGATGATTTGATATTTAACTATTGCATTGTCTCTTTCTTGTATGTGACAAGAAATAAAGTTGGAATTTGATGAAGATGGGACCTATCTCTTCACATAGATAGTGTCCTAGTATTAAAGGGTAGATACTCGATTTAACAAGAATTTCACTAAGCAAGAACGGGCTCATTCAAGTAGATGAAATTGCATTCTTATGTTGCTAGTAATTGCCAAGCTTCCATGACATATATGAGTGAACTCCATGTTGTTGGAATGCAAATATTAGTTCTTCTTTTCTCTTATGCATATTTAGGGGTATTTGAGCTTGGATAGTAGGATTTATTCCCAATCATTATTTCATTTACATTGTTTGGAGAAACTGGTCCAATACTTTTGTTGATAAATCTTCATTTCCATTTCTCAACAAGATTACAATATCCCAATTCTAATTATAACCTAAATACTAGAAGTAAAGATAATAATGGAATTAGAGGCTTCTCTTTGAGCAATATGAGCTTCTCTACTATTGTTTTCTTGATTAGTTACATGCTATGGCTTCTACCTCAGCTATCCACCAAAAATTTGATTGAAACTCACTTCATTGTGATGAATCATGAAACCATGTACCAACTGCCATGTACTGTAGATAGTTTCCATATATATCTTGTTGCATTCAATGGTGTTATTTTGGTCCTTATTGGATTTATCCAAATTAGGTTTGCATGCACCCACATCAAATTAGGATTGATGATTCCTGAGGATAAATGCTATTGTTTCTTGATTAGGTCGTGTTTACAGGCTATGATTTCAACCACAACAATCCACTTAACATTAGGCAGGAATTCACTTCGATGTGACAAAATGGTGTATTATAACTATTGTTTATCATAGACAATTGCCACATTATATCTTGTTGCAGTGGATGTGTTATTTCACTCCTTTTGGATTTATTGAAATTAGGTTTTCACTGATGCCTTTTTCTGACTTGCCAGCTTGATGCATTCAATTTCATATTTTTGTTTTCTTTTTTTTATTTCAGAAGTAATGGTATTGGTCATGATTCATCTCATAGTAGAGTAGAGTGAATATTTTGAAGTTGATGAGAAATTGAGAGCACAATCTAGACAACTTTATAACAGTGTGCATATACATGACAATGTAGAAGATTATGATGGTTGCCTTGTAATTGACCTCCTGTACTAAATCATCGAAAGGGGGTGCTAATGTGTTGTTTTTTAAGTCAAAAAGTGAGCAATGCCTTTAGCCATAATCTTCGGATCAGTTGTAAAGAAGATGATCAGAAACCCTAGTTCACAAAAACTTGGTGATGCCCATAGGCTAAAAGAATAAGTCACTTGTATAAGAGAGAAATAGCTCATGTTGATGTTACAAACAAGTCTTGAGTCTGTATTTATACTCAACCCAAGAGGTATGGTGTCCTTTCCAAGAGGATTTATTGGCTCACATAATGACAAGTTGGGTCTTAACTAGTTAGGAATATAATAAAAGAGTGTTGAGCCCAACCCTAGAAACACATTTAAATGATTACATAGTGAGGGCCACTCTGTGTAGGTTGATATCTATTATAGATTTGGCATTTGTAGAGGTCCTTTGTACTGGGGATGATCTCTTATTTATTGATTGGGCTTTTGAATCAGAGTGGCCCTATGTTGGAAGACGTATTACAAGGGACCATCGTTGAAGTGCTGCAAACTATATTGCAGGTCTTATTGAAGCATAAATACTTTGATTCAACAGGTTATTCATCTAATCAACCTATTCTGGGAAGAGGATATGTTTTCTCCTATATTATAATCTTTATCATTTTGTTTTCTTAAATATAAGTTCACTTATGTTTAATTCATCATGAGAATGAACACTTCAGTTCACTTATGTTTAAATATACGTTCACTTCAGTGTTTTCTCCATGAGAATGAACACCAGGAACTCTGTCCCATCGAACACAGACCTGGAAGAAGCAACAAGTCATCATATTTTCTATTAAGTATTATGTTTTTTAAGGTTGTTATAATTCTAGGTTTATATTGCAGACTATATAGCATCAAGAAATACTGGAAAATATTGTCTAAAGATATAGATAGGCTCTATAATAGGCATGTTACTATGTCATTGGCACTGTTTTTTGCTCAAAAAAATTGAAACAGAACTGTGATGTAAATTTTCTACTGGCACTGCCAGAGCTTCGATCAATATCAAATTCCCCAGTTATGGTTTTAAAAAAATATCCTAGGTGAATTTAAAGCAGACTTTGAAATTTGAAGAAATTTGAACTCCAACCTTCAAATGTGGCAAACCCTGTGATTGAGGTATAAACACCACAATGTTAGTGCTACTTGGTTGCTCAAAAAGGTATCTCCCCACATCCTAGTGCACTCAAGAATACTTGCATTGATCTTGGTGCAATCGTGTATGATGGCACAATGAAGAAGCCTCTTGGAAGCATACAGCAGCTATGCAACAGTGGTAGAGTGCACTGGGCAATCATGTGACAGTCATAGAGGGTGCAGGGTAGTTATGTGACAGTGGCAGAGGGAGCTAGGATATTTCATGTTCTTGCTATTTGCTTTAATGAACGTGTTTTTTGTTTAGAAAGTGTTGTTCATAGTTCAATTTAGAACAGTTAAGAATTAGAGTTGTTTTATTTTTAGCATAATTTTCTGAATTTGGAAAATCACTTGAGAGAGTTCTTCCAAGATTAGATGGGGTGCTTTTTCGAGGCTAGAGGACACATGCATTTATGTAATATGTCTTCTCCATGTTGGGCACTCCATTTAAGGGTTCCTCTCATGCAATTTTGGTGTGCTCCTCTAGAGAGATTTAGGATTTTCTATTTTAGGAATCCCTTCATGTTGGTTGGGCACTTTGTTTTAAGAATCTAGGGTTAGAAGGTGGTCCATAGAGATGGTTCTATTGTTGTAAAAAAACTAGACATATTGTCCTATAAAAGCAAGGTAGAGTGTGTGGTGGATTGATTCCAGTTTTGAGTCACTGCATGTATTTCTTACAGTTAATATAAGCAGATGTGATTGAGAGTTCAGATTTTATCGGAGTGATGTGTTTGCGGAACTAGTATTCATAATCTACTATTTTGATCAGTGTTTACATTTTTAGATTTTATCTCTTTGGCTACTGTTGATTTTGATTATGGAGGTTGTGTTGTTGAATTCACTGTCACTTACACCAATTTTGTTGTTTGTTGTTAGTACTTGGCCAGAGATGTACAGGTTCTGAATCATGGCTTCAATGCAACTGAGTTGTTTGGCCACCTTTGTTTGGACCATGGTGCCCACATTAACTTTAGTATCTGGCATCTCTTCATAATATGTCCAAGGATGGTTTAAGGAGTAGATGCTATCAAGTTTGGATCCCCAAGAATGAAAGAGAGGATATGACAGTTACCATTAGAGATGGGTGTCATGAATTTTCACTAACTTGGTTTAGGGAATGATCCCACTACATATTGTTGGTTGTGGAGCCTGATTATCTTCCTAATTTATAGGTCTTTTACTTTCAGACGTGTTTATAGCCCATGAAGTATTTACACCCCAGAAGTATGTACACTCTTCCACACAGGGGAGTACAGAGGGGGGATATCCCCTCGGCTGGGGGGTCTGGGGGAAAGCGGGCCCCCAGCAGGGGTTCGAGGGCGAAGCCCCCGAAGCAAAAATTGCCTTGTAAAAGTATATTGTAATTTCATTGTAAATCTGGACCGTTCATTATAAGGTTGCAGATCTAACGGTAGAGATTATGTTAGGGTTTTTTTCCCTAAAAGGCAACCCTTTTTTATGAGGGAAATGTATCACGGCTATGGATGGTGGTGAATATTGTATTCTTTGAGAGGATATTGTGAGAGAAAGAAGAGGAAGTTACAGCGGGTTTTGCTATAGGTTGTATCCCTTCACATGCTGGATAATAATAAAGGAAGGACATGGAAATTTCTCTGGTGGACGTAGCCCACACTGGGTGAACCACGTAAATCTGTGTCTCTCTTGTATTGTGTGTCTTATGTGTTTTGTTTCTGCATTTGCTTTATTTTATTGCTCCGCGGTCCTGTTTTTCTAACAACTGGTATTAGAGCGTAAGGTAACTTGCAGGAAAAGAGGGTTCCTGGTTCAAGTGGGAGCAATGTCAGAAGATGGAAAGTTTAGGGTCGAGAAATTTAACGGCCAAAACTACCAGTTATGGAAGATGCAGATGGAAGACTATTTATATCAGAAGGATCTATTTCTACCATTGAGCGGAGTAGCAAAGAAGTTGGCGGCCATGAAGGACGAAGAATGGGAGATTCTTGACAGAAAGGCTCTAGGAACAATACGGCTGAGCCTGGCAGCATCGGTGGCTTTCAATATTTTGAAAGAAAAGACAACGAAGGGTTTGATGGACGCGTTGGACAAATTGTATGAAAAACCCTCGGCGTCGAATAAGGTATTTCTAATGAAGAGATTATTTAATATGAAGATGTCAGAAGGTGGGTCTGTTGGAGATCATTTAAATGAATTTAATACGGTTACTAATCAACTAAGTTCTGTAAAAGTGGACTTTGATGATGAGGTTATGGATCTTCTAATCTTGTGCTCATTGCCAGAAAGCTGGAATGGCTTGGTCATGGCTGTAAGTAACTCTATCTCTGGTTCAAATACTTTAAAATTTGATGATGTTGTTGGTGTTATCCTTAGTGAGGAAATCCGACGGAAAAGCACAGGAGAGACATCAGGAAATGCGTTGAACATGGAGAACAGGGGAAGACAAAAGGATAGAGGAAAGGGCTCAAGAAACCGAGGAAATTCTAG
>JASDQU010304666.1:1301-11763 GCA_032191745.1 Picea mariana
ATGATATGTCCATTCACACCAGTTAGTAACCACTAAGGAGATCATGCAATGGAGCTACCCAACATCCTCCCCCACTAAAAACTTTGTCATCCTCAGAAAAATCCTCAAGAACATGTTGTCCTCAAGTCAACTATCTAGACCCATGCATAAATCCACAATTAACACTCCAACTGCTCCACATTGCTCATTCTAGAGTTTCCATGCAACTTCTCTCCATCCAATTTATTACATTGGACAAGTGCCTTTCCCAACTCTATAAACAATGCCTTTGGTTGTTGCTACCTATTGTTGTGGCAATATCAATCCAATTCATCACTACTACGGCTCAACCTTTGTTAAGAAGATTGTCAAAATGTCAAATTCTTGCACGTCCAAACCTACTACTGCCTCATTACTTCAACCAACGTTTCCATGCTTCTATACAAGAGCTCTCCTCATGACTATTACAACTTAGGAATCCCCAAGCCAACTCCATGAGAATGTATGTCCTCATGCCCAAACAATGTATTTTTGTTGTAGTTCAATATGCATGTACAATTATTTTGGACCAAGGAAAAATCACCATCTTTTCCTCCAATAGTCAAGTCACCTCTTGCAACTCAACACTCAAAAAGAGGCTGGAAAATGGCCATCACAACCACTTCCCATAAGTGCTCCAACATTATTCCCAAAGTGTTCTAATTCAAATGAGCCAATCGAAAGACTTCCATACCTCTTTCCTAAGAGAGGCATGTTTGCACCAGTACTTTTGTCACCCTCAACCAACAATCCTTTAATCTCTAGATCATTCAACAATCATCCACAAATTTCCCAAGGAACACATTACCCCATCCTAAGTCCCCATAAATAAAGGTGGTAGGGTAAATTCCTTGTCAACTTGGTATATGTTCCTAGTTGCACCATCCAGGTCGAATGCAAATGTTTTCTTGGTTGACTTTGTCAATGTCTCCATCCATGACATAGAATAGAAATTCCTTACTCCACCAAGAAAGCATCCATTTCTTTGGCCCTATTTTTGTGGTTGCCCAAGGAAACGACTTCATCTCCTCCTCAAGCCTATCAAGCTATCTCCCACAACTCAACAAGATTTTTCTAAGGCACTCATGCACTAGTTCCTCCATCATGGACAACAAATTTTCCAACCTATCATCAATGTGAAGAAGAGGATGGCCTATTTTCATCACAAGTTTCACTCTTCCAACAAAACAACTCCTCCATGGTCTTTCCTTTCACCAAAGTTTTCACCTTTACAAGTTCCCTTATGCTCCACTTCCTTCTCCTTGGAAGCAAGCCACCTATGCCTTAGATTAGTGAATGGAAGATGACAAATGACTTCTAAGCCCACCTCCAACAACTGCAACACAACTCTTCCACATGCTCAAAAAGGGATTCATCCCAACAAAAAATTGTTCTTTGCCTCCTTCCAAGAACTAGAATATACATGTTTTAAAGGTGCCCATAATATCTAATGTTCCCTTTGAAATCTATGGCACTTGGGATGATCCCAAGGATATTGGATTTTCCATCAAAATTTGGTTGCACTTGGACTTCCTCCAAGTCGCTCGAATTCCCCTTCAAATAAAAATCCATTGCAAAATTATAGTAATACACAAAACAAGAAACACGCTTACCTTTGGACAAAGATAAACTCTATGGAATTCATGACTCTTCTTTGTGCCATCTGTTATCACTCCAAGAAATTCTTCTAGGTTGTACTTCGAAGAAGCTTGGTAACTTACTAATTTCTCAATGTTTTAATCAAATGGATCAAGATGGATGACTCAATCAAATCTCATACACTTTAGACATATATGAATACTTTCAGAAAGATAAGGCTTTCAACCAAAGGTTTCAGAAGGTTTAATAAATAGTGAAAGTATGGAGAATACCTATAATACTAGCAAAAACATATACACAAAGTACATATGAATGGCCAGATAAAATAAGTGAAGTACTTGCAGATTATATGTTTATGGATGTAATGACAAGTTGACAGTTATCATACATCAGATAAACAATAAACAATGAACATAATATTCAGATACAAGTAATATAAGAGAGAATATGAAAGTCCGAACAGAGATGGCAAAAGAAGCTTATGTCTAATATATATTCAAAAAGTCTGAAGAATACAATTGTAGTGGTCAAGTCCCCATAGTCCAACCTCTAGTCCTTCAAAATAATAACTTTATAGTCTTTACATCAAGAAGTCATATCCTATAGAAGAGGATCGAATAATACTAAAAATAGTAATATCAAACTAGTTACAAAACAATAGGAATAGATCCTATATAAAAAGAATCAAATCATTTCTAAATCTGAAGCCTTTGACAGCTGCATGAGTCTTCTGAATGATGACAAGGCTACTCCAGATCCCTTTCTGACACTTGGTTATATCTTTACCAAAAATAGAAGAAGATTTTCAATCCTTATCTCCTTTGTATCGATTTCAAAACTTTAAATGGAGAGTGATCTTTATCCCTTTTAATTTTATAATTCATTTAGAACCTTGCTGAGATGATTTGACAGCAAAAACATTTGATCTTAGAAAAAATACTGACATTTTCCCTGAGTCTGTTCTTTCGGTGGTTTATAGGCCTGAAACGGAGTAAGGTTAGCTGCCAAAAGCAGAGCTTTTGGCAGCTAACAATGCCTTTTGGAACTAATCTAATCTATCGAAAGTATAGGCCTTCAAAAAGTATTAAAAACTGCAAAACTGAAATTTCTTTGGATTGTTTGCTCTTCAGGGTTCTTAATTTAGATTCAGAGCAAATGCATTCCTCTTAACTTTATCTGCATGCCCCATTTCATCATTACAACTTAAAGAAAGATACTTCTAAATCAGTGGTAAAGATCTTCTGGCATGTGTATTTCTTATGCTTGCATGAATGCCTAAGTTTTGAAAGGTTGTTCTTCTCTTGAAAATAATCTCAACTCCTTCTACAAACCTGTAGAGTATTTTTCTTTACTCTCAAGAAGAGGGAGGAAGGTTTCCTTGTGCTTCACTATTGTATTATTCTCTTCCTTGACATCAGTTGTAGCAACATTTGTAAAATGAGCACATCCAGTATCTGTGGGGTACATGTTAGCAAGACATAGTGAAGGTAATGAACAACAAACCAATTGTTAAGCACTCAGTAAATAATGAGAAAATGGCATCAACAACTCCAACAAATAGCACTTCCTAACCCTGATACCAATTTCAGGTTTGATAACATATTTGAATTCTGCCCATACAAATATTTGTTGGAAGCCACTTTGTTTACTTTGGAAGTATCCTAAAATTGTGCCCAAAGTCGTGCTTCTGAGAAATACAATGAAAAGGAATGTTGTGCCAAGGATTTTTCCCTCTGTTCCAATTTTCAGCAGAGCAAGTGGAAGCAAATTACCAATGACCTGGGTGTTAGCAAAAACTCTCCAAAACTTCTCCATTGAAGTTTCCAAGTATTGTTCCTTCAGGAAGGTTACATTCAACTACATGGCTCCTTGTAGCAGAAGACGGGTAGGTTGACATATCTTTTACTTTCTCTTATGTAGTTTCTTTTACATTTTGAAGCTCACTGAAATGTTATGCCATCATATGACACTGTGTGTCAAGTCCTCCAACTTGTGCCTCTGATGAGCAGGCCCAGTGTGAAATGGAACTAAGGCTAGAAGGTTAGTACTAGGGATGTTTCTGGATTATTGGAGGGTGTGAACGAAGACCCTGGAGAAACAAGGATAAAAAATGCAGAGCTGCCACTACTTACAGTCTGACAAGAGGACTCTGGCATATTCATGTCATCAAAAAATGTTTTTATAATCTCAGCAAGAAATGTTCTTTTGATAGAAAAAATGTTATCAATATCACTGGTTACCCCAATCAATCCTTGTACAATATTTTGGCACTTGCAATAGGGCACTTGTACATTCATCTAGGGTTGAATGATTAACGCCTTGGAGATTGGTGCATAAAATTTCTTCCTTGTAATGAACCCGTTTTGTTAGAAACTGAACTTCTGTATATATCATTGTGCCCCAAATTAGACTCTGCTCTTGCAAACTCATACCAATGCACATTGTTGTATTTTGACATCAATATAAATTTTGTATTTGTTAAAAACTGCACAAACATGCTCTCATGATTCAGAATCTAGAGGTTGTGTGTGCATTAATATCGTTTCACATGTAGAAACAAGAAATGCAACAGTGGGAATTGACACAGTTGGGAGTTTATCATGAATCATAGAAAATATTTCCTTTGGAATGCAACCAGGTCTTCTGGTGAAAAGGTGATTGTAATCTCCAAGAGGATATGCCCCAACCTTCACCATCGTTTCATGCACTACAAGATTGTTAAGATATTGACACACAGACAGAAAACCCCTATCTCAATACTTGCCTCTTGTTGATCAAACTGAACGCTAGGAACACCTGTAGTTCTAAAAAAAACTTGATACTCTATATCTGCAGAATTGGGAACTTGGCATTAACATCTCATCAACTACGAATTGAAAACCAAGCTAGCTTCATCCTTAAACCACCTATGCAATACACCTGGCATTGTGTTCTACGTTTTATTTTTTATTTGTTTTGAGGCTTTAATCCCACATGTATCGAGATTGTGAAGATTTAGGTTTTCAAATACACAAATGGCTACATAGGTATTTTGATGAGATATGTAGAGTGAAATAGCTAGGGGCTTGCGCATGGCTGTGTATGTTGCATGGATTTGGTGACTCGACTTGTGGCTTGACTTGTGGATTGGCTCGACATGAGAATTGGCCTATGAGTGAATTCGTGGCTTGGGCCTATGGGCCCCCAAAAAGTTTTGTTAAAAGCCATAAAATATGAAGGCTAGACTGCTTAATATAAGGAATCTGGCATATAATAATATAGCTTAGGTTTATACTTAGGCCATAGATCATTTAGTGCACACACCACTTTTCTTTTGATATTTGTTTTTTTACAAAAACTCAATAAAAATTAGGAATACCTCCAAACTAAAATATTTGGGCAGCATTAATCGTTTCATTTTTAGCTTTGCAGGTTAAGAGGGCAGAGCCAAAGCAATCTTGGGAAATGAGATCTATGGGAGCTTATCAAGGCTTAGCTGGGAGTTGAGGGGTTATGAAAACAAGCAGGAGACCTTGAGATGGGAAAATCTAGCACAAATTGAATAAAGCACTCAAAATTTAATATTACATTTTGAGTGCTAACATCTGGCTCCAACTGGGATGGAGACCTCCCTGTGAGGTTTCCAAAAACCTATCAGACTAGTCGCCTTTATCATTGGGCATGGAGTCATCTAGCCTTCATAATTGATCTCTTCAAACCCGTGACCTGCCTATAGCCTACCTGTAGCTTGATCTGCAATCATCCACAATTTGTATTGTGTCTATTCCATTGGGCTATGGAGTCATTTAATTCCGTCATTAGATCTCTACAATCTTTAATCAAACTCTGAATGAAAATTCAGTGCTGCAAACTAACAAACTAAAAAGAATCTCCAACCATGCTTGATGGAGAACTCATTCTCAACCTATTCCTACACTAACCAAATTTGAAACTTGGCCATGTAAACGTAGACTTCCATAACAGCCATTGGAGTAACCTCAAAACTGAGATTACCTTATCTCTATCACTGCTTAATAGAAAGTAACTAAAAGACATCAACAATGATAAATAAACTTTCAGAAAGGCATACCCACTGGTGAATGTTGATGAGTAAACAAAATCTAAAATTTTCAGAGGATCTGAAATATACAACTCCATCAAAGATGCTACTGGGTCTATGAATCCAAGATCAAAAACATTATGACTCACAGAAAATAAATACCCTTGCATGAATGCTTCTTTACTTGTAAGTAAATATATTCCTTGGTAGTCTTTTGTTGTCCCGATTGAGAACTGAAAAGTTGTTGCTGCTGCTGGCTGCTTTCACTGATCTCAGTGTTGAATGTAGATAGCTCAACCTTTGTCAAAAAATCCTACATGATCAATTGTTGATCTAAACTTATTTTCTCCCCTTGGCTATATCCCTGTGATTCGAGTTCATCATGACGATATGATGGCTTATCACATCAAACAATTTCCTCTCCAACAATAATATCTTGGCAAGATATATCAAAACTAAAAAGATCTTCATTGGACTTTTGAACAACATATTCGTAACAAGCATTAATCACAGCGTGACCACATTTTAGATCATCTCTCTGCTGAAAAAAAGAACTAGATGAAATTTTAGTAGAAAACAAGGCTTCACAAATCTCAAAATCTTCTTCCTCATCATTGTATTAGTCGAAAATAGGAACATCGATATAAGATCCTAATGACAGAGATGAAGCTTCTTGTATAGAAGTATCAACAATAAAATCTTGAAACAGATTTGGAAAAATATCGCCTTGTTCCTCATGGTTACTGCAACTTCTCTTGATCTGCAAACCTGGAAACTATGGGCTACCCTTAGTATCTGTTGCAGATCTGAAACTTTCACCTGCTGACCTGTCAATCTGCTCATCATATTTAAAGTTTTCAAAAGAAATATTATAATGTTCATGACAGTCATCTCCAATAATTGCATTTAATACAATGTCAAAAGTATCACGATGGTTTTCATAATGTGGATTAGCAGTCCCTAGATCATGATGAGAGATATCTTATGTTGAAGAAAAGTCTTCATGAATATTTAGATCTTTTTTCAATAAATTGAAATCATGACAACATTTGCGATATAAAAGGTCAGCTGAAAATATGCCTTTGCAAAACAAATGAAAGGTAGAACGAAAAATTTCCAAAGAGTTGATACTGGTAATAGGGAGAGACCGGTACCAAACACGAGCAATTCCCTCTAATGAAAAACCAAAGAGCTTGATCTAAACATCCTCATGCACAATTTGCAACCGATGAATGAAATCATGAAAATCCAACAAATGTTCTGCTAGCACTTCCCACTCTTCTCCTAGAAATTTCGGAATACTATTTTCCCATTCATCTCTACTAGGCACTGGATTAGGGAAACCAACAATCTTTGAAAAATCACAGAAAGCATATCTCTTAGCTAAGATCTTGTTCATTTCATACCAGTGGAGTCGCCTATGAATTTTAGAACAATGGAGTCGCCATTGAATCCATCCTTCATGGAGTCGCCAGATAGATGATTACCACTGAAAATATGTCCATACTTTGTCTATCATCAATGCTGGATCTTGTCGTCTCCCAAGGAAGTTGAGCTTCAATCTCCTCTCCTCGGCAACAGCGCCAATTTGTTATCACTCTGAGAAATTCTTCTAGGTTGTACTTCAAAGAAGCTTGGTAACTTACTAATTTCTCAATGTTTTAATCAAATGGATCGAGATGGATGACTCAATCAAATCTCACACACTCTAGACATATATGAATACTTTCAGAAAGATAAGTCATTAAACCAAAGGTGTTCAGAAGGTTTAATAAATAGTGAAAGTATGGAGAATACCTATAATACTTGCAAAAACATATACACAAAGTACATATGAATGGCCAGAAAAAAGAAGTGAAGTACTTGCAGATTATATGTTTATGGATGTAATGACAAGTTGACAGTTATCATACATCAGATAAACAATAAACAATGAACATAATGTTCAAATACAAGTAAGATAAGAGAGAATATGAAAGTTTGAACAGAGATGGCAAAAGAAGCTTATGTCTAATATATATTCAAAAAGTCTAAAGAATACAATCGTGGTGGTCAAGTCCCCATAGTCCAACCTCTAGTACTTCAATACAATAGACTTTATAGTCTTTACATCAAGAAGTCAGATCCTATAGAAGAGGGTCGAATAATACTAAAAATAGTAATATCAAACTAGTTACAAAACAATAGGAATAGATCCTATATAAAATGAATCAATTCATTTCTAAATCTGAAGTCTTCGACACCTGCATAAGTCTTATGAACGATGACAAGGCTACTCCATATCCCTTTCTAACACTTGGGCATGTCTTTACCGAAAATAGAAGAAGCTTTTCAACCCTTATCTCCTTTGTATCGGTTTCAAAACTTTAAAGGGAAAGTGATCTCTATCCCTTTTAATTTTATAATTCATTTAGAACCTTGCTGAGATGATTTGATAGAAAAAACATTTGATCTGAGAAAAAATACTGGCATTCTGCCTAAGTCTGTGCTTTCGGTGGCTAATAGGCCTGAAACAGAGTAGGGTTAGTTTCCGAAAGCAAAGCTTTCGCAACTAACAATGCCTTTTGGAACTAGTCTAAGCTGTCGAAAGTATAGGCCTTCAAAAAGTCTTAAAAACTGCAAAACTGAAATTTCTTTAGACTGTATGCTCTTCAGGGTTCTTAATTTATATTCAAAGCAAATGCATTCCTCTTAACTTTAGCTGCATGCCCCATTTCATCATTACAACTTACAGAAAGATCATTCTAACTCAGTGGTAATGATCTTCTAGCATGTGTATTTCTTATGCTTGCATGAATGCCTAAGTTTTGAAAGGTTGCTCTTCTCTTGAAAATAATCTCAACTCCTTCTGCAAACCTTTAGAGTATTTTTCTTTACTCTCAAGAAGAGGGAGGTAGGTTTCCTTGCGCTTCACTATTGTATCATTCTCTTCCTTGACATCAACTGCAGCAACATTTGTGAGCACATGCAGTATCTATGGGGTATAGGTTAGCAAGACATAATCAAAGTAATGAACAACAAACCAATTGTTAAGCACTCAGTAAATAATGAGAAAATGACATCAGCAACTCCAACAAATAGCACTTCCCAACCCTAATACCAATTTCAGGTTTGATAACATATTTGAATTCTACCCATACAAATATTTGTTGGAAGCCACTTTGTTTACTTTAGAAGTATCCTAAAATTGTGCCCAAAGTCGTGCTTCCAAGAAATACAATGAAAAGCAATGTTGTGCCAAAGTTTTTTCCTTATGTTCCAATTTTCAGCAGAGCAAGTGGAAGCAAATTACCAATGACCTAGGTGTTATCAAACACTCTCCAAAACTTCTCCATTGAAGTTTCCAAGAATTTTTCCTTCAGGAAGGTTACATTCAACTACATGGCTCCTTGCAGCAGAAGATAGGTAGGTTGACATATCTTTTACTTTCTCTTCTGTAGTTTCTTTTGCATTCTCAAGCTCACTGAAATGTTATGGCATCATATGAAACTGTGTGTCAAGTCCTCCACCTTTTGCCTCTGATGAGAAGGCCCAATGTGAAATGGAACTAAGGCCAGAAGGTTAGTACTAGGGTTGCTACTGGATTATTGCAGGGTGTGAACGAAGACCCTGGAGATACAAGGATAAAAAATGCATAGCTGCCACTACTTACATCCTGACAAGAGGACTCTAGCATATTCATTTCATCAGAAAATGTCTTTATAATCCTAGCAAGAAATGTGCTTTTGACAGAAAAAATTCTATCATATCACTGGTTACTCCAATCAATTTTTGTACAATCCTTTGGCACTTGAAATAGGGCACTTGTACATTAATCTAGGGTTGAATGATTAATTCCTTGGATATTGGCGCATAAACTTTCTTCCTCGTAATGAACCTATTCTTTCAGAAACTGAACTTCTGGATATGTCACTGTGCCCCAAATTAGACTATGCTCTTGCAAACTCATACCACTGCACATTGTTGTATTTCAACATCAATATAACTTTCGTATTTGTTAAAAACTTCACAAACATGCTCTCATGATTCTGAATCTAGAGGTTGTGTGTGCATTAATATATTTGCATATGTAGAAAGAAGAAATGCAATAGTGGGAATTGACATAGTTGGGAGTTTATCATGAATGATAGCAAATATTTCCTTTGTACTGCAACTAGTCTTTTGGATAAAAGGTGATTGTACTCTCCACAAAGATATGCCCCAACCTTCACCATCGTTTCATGCACAGCAAGCTTTTCAAGATACTGACATACAGACAGAAAACCCCTATCTCAATACTCGCCTCTTGTTGATCGAAATAAATGCTAGGAACACCTATAGTTCTAAAAAAAACTTGATACTCTCCATCTGCAGAATCAGGCACCTGACATTAACATCTCATCAACTACGAATTGAAAACCGAGCTAGCTTCATCCTTAAACCACCTGCAAAATACACCTTGCATTGCATTCTACATTTTATTTTTTATTTGTTTCGAGGCTTTAATCCCACATGTATCGGGATTGTGAAGATTTAGGTTTTCAGATACGCAAATGGATACATAGGTATTTCAATGAAATATGTAGAGTGAAATGGCTAGGGGCTTGTGCATGGCTGTGTATGTTGCATGGCTTTCTTGACTCGACTTGTAGCTTGGCTCGACATGAGAATTGGCCTATGAGTGAATTCGTGGCTTGGGCCTATGGGCCCCCAAAACGTTTTGTTAAAAGCCATAAAATCTAAAGGCTAGACTAAGCTTAATATAAGGAATCTGGCATATAATAATATAGCTTAGTTTTATACTTAGGTGTTACCCATGATTTTGGT
>JASDQU010304670.1:0-13430 GCA_032191745.1 Picea mariana
TCAGAGCTATAGATGCGCGAAGTAGATCTAGGTTGATAAGTGATATATACATGCCGTATTGTTCAGATAATCAATCCACTTGATATTCCCCTTGGTTGTAGACATCCCTGTCTTACAACCCCCTCATAGCTACTTCGGGCGAGACTTCACCTGCCTCACAGGTGTTGCCGAAAGGACTAGTAGCTAGGGCTTGTTGGTGTGCTCTTGGAGGTGAACCCTAGGTCTACTCCTGTCCCAACAAATGGTTCCGTTGCTGGGACTAGAATCTTTTTTAGGGAATGTCAAGGTGGTTTCCATCGAAGACAGAGATTTAGAAGTGGATAGAGGATCAAGAGAAGGACTTCCCTGAAGCCCAAAACAAGAACCCTAATCTGAGTACAAAGGATTGGTTAGGAAGATATATCTTCACCGATATACATGAGATATTCTTTGGAGGAATCCATCAAGAGTTATATGAGTGGTTAGCTAGGTTAGCAGATACCCAGTTTGAGATCAGATCTAGACCTCCTGTGGTTTGGATGTCGGCACTAATCCAGAAGGTCAAGAGAGTCGATAACACTGTATCACGAGAAATAGATCACTGGTTCGATAGCACCATTGGAGGGTACATCACCGAGTATGATGTTGACAGAGTAGAATCGTATAGCCAAGTCGAGAGATATTTTTTCAAGGGACCCAGAGGAAATTTTTTACATTTTATGAAGTTAAGGATCAAGATGCTATTGCATGAGAAGAACATATTGAAGATATAGTAGATTGGCCGAACTTGAAAAGGCTAATGTTCAAAAATTCAGACAGCGACAACGACACAGAAGCTGGACATACGCGCAGTGAAAAAGTATTTAGAGGAGTCCATCTTGCAAACCTGTTCAAGAAGAACTATGGGGACGAGGGTTTCTATAGTGGAGAAGAGGCAGATATGACAGACGAAGAACATTCAGAACCCACTAGGGAAGAGGAATGGGAAGCTGAAGAACTTCGCCGGGACGAGCCAGAAACCTCAGGAACTGCGCAGACTATTGAATTAAGTACTATTAATCCTCCTGTTGTTTTAGTAGCATTAATAAATCAAAGTAATCAAAGTCACCAAAGTGTTCATAGCACTGTCACTAGTAGTCCACCGCATATTCAATCAGGAAGCCTAGGAAGATCTATGGCAGATGAGATGAGGCTCCCTATCTTCAGGGGAGATGGATCTGAATATTTGATCAACATTGGTTCCTATGTGAAGCTATGTGGAACATTAAGAATGTCACCGATGAGGCTATTAAAAGAACTCAGTTCAGTACCACTCTGAGGGATCGTGCGCTGAGCTGGTACATGAAACTTGTCCAAGGACTTGCACAGCYTAAGCCATTGAATGAGATCAAGAATGCCCTGATTGCAGCGTTTAAGAAACCTAAATCAGAGTCACAATGTATTACAAAGATGAAAGAGATCAAGTAGAAGGTAGCCAAACCCGTTTGGGAGTTCAATCAGAGATTCAAGATCTTAACAGGTCGATTGAMTTTTCAGATCCCAGATGAGCAGAACAAGGAATGGTTCATTGTTGCCCTTTTACCACACATCAGAGTTCCTCTGATGCAGTAGAAKATTTATTCGCAGGCTGAGGCRCTAGAGATCGCCATGAAGCTCAAATCAACCCCTATGGGAGAATCCAGCTCAGGTATGAGTCAGATCTTGAGTCAGCTAACTATTTTATCTCTACAGGTCGACCATATGAAGAAAGACAAGGGAAAAGACAAAAGAGAAGACATTTGGTGTGTCAGATGAAAATTAGAAGGCCATGAAAAGGAGCACTCTCCCTTATTTCATGAATACTTGTCCTTTGGAGCTCCGAGCCCTTTGAAGCAAGTCACACTACCCTGGTGCGAAGTATGCAGAAACAAACATCACCCTGGTGAGTGCTATTACATGCAGAAATACGTTCAGACACCCACAAATTTGTATTGCACATTCTATAAGTCAGTAGGGAATGATGATAGGGATTGTAGGGCCTATGACCTCATGCATGAAAGTTCAAGGGACATATACAAAATTCAAGGTGAAGTACAACAAGAAGGAAACACTACGTAGTATAAATCTCTTGGAAGAGGAAACTCCAACCCTTGTGGAGGATTCAGAGGATGAGGATGAGGAGGAGGTATGGATCAAGGCCGAGGACATATAATCTGTTATAACTATGCACATCTAGAACACTTGGAAGGGACTGTCATAACCCTTGTACCACTTGCAGCTATTGCAACTCTTTCGAGCATGTTATCGAGGAATGTCTCGTGCTGCTAGCTAAGATTCAGGAAAGATGAGGACCTCAGAAGAATCCACAAGTGCAACTGATATATGCTGAACCTTGTGGAGCAGACCCTAGAGTCACTGTTATCACTTGAGGAGGAGCTGCTACTGGGGAAGATAAAATGATCCAAGGAAAGACTACAGAGGACTCAGGAATCAGGAAATATGCAGAGAAGACACAAACTTTTGATGCAAAGAAAGAAAGACAAATATTCGAGAAGGCAAGAAAAGAGTTCAAAGCATACCAAGCTTCTTCATCAAAAACACGACCAGAAGTAAGAGAACATGGAATGCCTCAGGCATTTGATCAGTCTACTTCGCCTAAAGAAGGAAAAGAGGTAAGCAAGCTCATGGAATTTTTATGCACTTATATTAAGTTGATTCAGGATGAAAATGTTGTACAAGAGCTACAAAATTTAATCAGACAATATGAGCTAGGAAAGATAGACCCCTTATTGAATAAGGCAGTACAAGAAATTGCGAGAAGGAGAAGGACAAATAAGGAATTACACTTGAATTCTCAAATAGGAGAATATGACATAGACTATGTGGTCCTCGACTTAGGGTCAAAGGTCAATGTCATGACGAAGCAAACATGGGCATTGATGGGAAAACCGAAGTTGATCTATTCCCGTATCAGGCTTAGGATGGCTAACCAACAAGCTGTCAGCCCATTTGGACGGTTGGAGCATGTCCCTATGGACATCGAAGGAGTAAGAACGTTTATACATTTTGAAGTAATTGAGATAGTTGATGACAACTGCCCTTACCCTGTGTTGTTAGGAATTGATTGGGCCTTCAATAATTCCACTGTGGTTGATTTAAAGAAAAGACGTATGACGTTTGAAAAATATGGCCTTAGGGTCATCGCACCTTTAGATCTAGATGAAGGTCAATGATACACAAAACCCATCAGAGAGGAACACTGTGCATACGAACTTGAAAACATATACAAACTAACAGCCAGACAACAAGATTACATCAATCTTATGGCTGATGGAAACCTAAGCTAGTGAAGTGACAATGCGTGTTCATCAGATTCAGAAGAAGCACTGGAGAACTGGTAGAACCAAATGTATGAAGTATCTACAAGGAGATGTGCTAGATTAACCAGAGAAGTTCGCTGGATTGACACAACAGTAAGTAACTTACCCACATTTGATGGTCTGAATCCTTTAGAAACCTTCCTAAAAGACTTTGAAACAAGTGTATTTGTAACCGCCTTTTTATTTGAAAGTCAATATCCTTCAGTAGATCAATCATTATAGATTGTGAGACAGAAAGTATTTGAGGAGGCATCTAGCCTCCCTTTGGAACAAGAAGAGGATGAATGGACTGCGCCCCTCCAGAAACTGCAAAGCTATTATAACATCAATGCTGATGAAGATGATGATCCAAGGAAGGTGAACATCACAGAAACAGAAGGCCAAAGAGATGTGGAAGGATGAGGAGTTGAACTACCATTCATTGGACAACCAATCAAGATTAAAAATCCAATATTGGGACAGAGGAGACATTGAAGCTTGCCAATGTCGGAGATTATTGGGATGCAACTAACATTGACAAGATTACAGAGTTGCTGCATGAGTATCATGACTTGTTCCTGACCAAGCTCATTGATATGAAGGGTATCAAAGGACCTATGGGAGAGATGAGGATACCTTTGAAACCATATGAAAAACTAGTTAAATAGAGACCCTACAGATTGAACCCGAAATATAAGGAAAAGGTGAAGATTGAGCTCGACAGAATGCTGGAAGCAAGGATTATAAAACCTGTCGAATAGTTGGAGTGGATCGTCCCCATGGTGGTGCAAGACAAGAAGACATGTGAGATCAGGATCTGCGTATATCTTAGGAAGATGAACGATGCTTGTTTGCATGACCCTTTCCCTACACCATTCACTGACAAAGTGTTAGATAACGTGGGAGGCCAGGAGGTGTAGTCTTTTACAGATGTATTTTCAGGATACCATCAAATTCGGATTGCCAAGGAGGATCGCCATAAGACCACGCTTGCAATAGAATGGGGATCCTATTAGTATACAGTAATTCCATTTGGATTGAAGAATGCCCCAACCATATTTTCCAGGGTGGTGGTTGAAGCCTTCAAGGAGTTTTTTCATAAATTTCTAGAAGCATATTTTGATGGCTAGACTGTTTTTAGTTTGTTGAAAAATCATATTGAATGTCTAAGGCTAATGTTGGAAAAATGTAGGCAATGTCAAATTGCTTTGAATCTAAAGAAGTGCATCTTCTTCTCACCATTTGGAGTAATGTTAGGTCATATTGTATGCAAGCAGGGATTGTTGGTTGACCCATCTAAAATTACCATTATCGTTGATCTACCACCTCCCACTTCAGTCAAACAACTGCGCACTGCGCTGGGACATACTAGATATTACAGGAAACTCATCAAAGGATATGCCCAGATTACAACACCTATGGAGAAGATTTTGAATAAGGACTGTCCATTTAGTTGGATAGAAGAATGCCAGAAGAGCTTCAACACACTGAAACAAAAGATGGTTATTGTGCCTATTCTGGTCTTCCTAGACTGGAGCAAGGAGTTTCATGTGCACGCCAATGCCTCTTCCATTGCATTGGGAGTTGTGTTAGCACAACCTAGAATAGGAGATATCGACCATCCGTTAGATTTTTCTAGCAGGAAGATATCTACAGCTGAAATTAATTACACCACTACAGAGAGAGAAGGATTAGCCATGGTGTATACGCTGCAAAAATTTCACCACTACTTGTTGGGAGGACACTTTAAAATGTTCATTGATCACTCCACGCTGAAGTACCCAGTCAACAAGCCAGTGTTGGGGGGGAGAGTATGCAGATGGATTCTGCTATTTCAGGAATATAATTTTTAAGTTGTGGTTAAGCCAGGAAGAATGAACAAAGGTCCTGACCACTTGTCAAGGTTGGAACATGGAGAAGAGTTGACCAGTTTGGAGGATACATTGCTAGATGCACAGCTACTAGCAATTAGAAATATTGATGACCACTTCACAGACATCATCCAGTTCCTGTCAACATGAATGGAACCTAGTGAGTATACAATTCCCTAGAAGAAATAGCTAGTGGTGCGTGCCACAGACTTTTCACTTATAGTTGGACAACTATACAAGATGGGACCTGATGAGATATTAAGGAGGTGTGTTATGGAGGCACAACAACCATTGATCCTCGTAGAATCTCATGAAGGCATCGCACGAGGACATTACGCAGGGAAAGCAACTACACAGAAGGTTCTGAGAGTTGGCCTTTGGTGGCCTACCTTACACAGATATGCTAAAGATTATTCCAGAGCCTATGATGTATGCCAAAGAGTTGGGAAACCGTCCAGAAGAGATGAAATTCCATTAGCACCGCAACTAACCCTACAAGAATTTGAAAAGTGTGCCATTGACTTCATGGGACCCATAAACCCACCAGAAAATTGCATAGGAGTAGGGTACATCATCAATGTGATAGAATACTTGACTAGATGGGTTGAAGCCAGAGCAGTTAAGGACTGTAGTGCAACTATAGCTGCACGCTTCATATTTGATGACATCATAACCCGGTTTGGATGCCCCAAGATCCTTATGAGTGATCAAGGCACACACTTCATCAATAAGACTGTTGAAGCCCTGACTGAGGAATTTGCAGTCCACCATCAGAAGAGCACACCTTACCATCCATAAGAAAATGGGATGGTTGAAGCGTTCAACAAAATATTGGAGACTGCACTGACCAAGATTTGTAGTGTGAACAAGGATGACTGGGATTTAAGAGTACCTGCAGTACTTTGGGCCTATAGAATCACCTGTAAGAAACTAACAACGTAGACCCCTTTCAAGCTGGCGTATGGCCTCGAAGCCATTGTCCCAATGGAATACTTGGTGCCAAGCTTAAGAATTGTTGCATTTACAAACATGGATGACACTGGCGCCGTTTGAGAAAGGCTTGCACAGTTGGTCGAACTAGAAGAGGACAGATTTATTGCAGGGTTCCATCAACAGGTTCAAAAGGAGCGAGAGAAGGCCTATCATGACATGCACATTAAGAAGAAGGAATTCAAGCAAGGTGATCTAGTACTGGTGTATGACAGTAAGTTCCTGAAACATCCTGGGAAGTTTAGAACGCATTGGCTCGGACCATATGAGATCGCCTATGTTACAGAAGGAGGAGCTATGCAGTTGAAGACATTAAAAAGAGAATGGAAGGAAGGTTTGGTGAATGGGAGTCGGCTGAAGTTGTACTATGACAACCAGTTGCCTCCCAACTCTTAGTAAAAGCATGAAGAAAAGGGTCTAGGTACCAGGTGTAGTTGAAACTGGGTATCAGACACGGAAAAGATAGTTTGCACAAGGATGGAGAGGAGGCATAGAGTAGAAAGCAAAGGCTGCACTACACAGTCTAAAGTCGAAGAAAAATAGAAGGATCAGATCTGAAATGCCTCGGGATGAGTCACAGGTGAGTGTTGGGGGCCTGTTGGCCCTTGGTTATGGAAGCAAACGAAGATCAAGGAAGAAAAGGTGAAAAGTAAGCTGCGTGGAAGACACATTGACTGTTACTGGGTCGAAGTGAGCAAAAGAGTAGGAAATACAGAGCGAAGTAAGGAAAAGAAATCCGTTGGACGAGGAGATCAAGGATGATAGATCAACAAGGAAGAAAGATCGTGGACAACTCARCAAGCAGAAAAAGCCATCGTTGGATGCTTTGGAGCATCGCACGAGAAGGAAGGAAAGACAGGCTGGCGAAGTCTGAAAAAYGTGGATCAAGTTGACCTAGGGTTTTGGTATCTATGGTTTTGGCACCTAGGTTTCGACCTAAGGCTACCAGTGAGCTATTKTAATGTATAAATAAAGGTCTAAAGGACCTGGGTCRGGTTGGTACAATATTGTTGTCGGTCTAGTGYATGGTTATGAACAATTATTGTTGTGTAAGAGAAAAGTGCTAAGTGTGAGAGCCTTATGGTATTGTAAGATCTTCAGCTGGGTKCGAAGGTCAAGTCCTRTAGCTGGGTGCACAGAAAGGGGAGAAGAAGAAATAATATCTGCTAGCTGAGAGCGCAGACAAGAACTGTATGCTTTATCTTAATATATTATAAGTACAGTTCTGTGGACATAGCCCTAGAGAGAGGGTGAACCACATATATCTTGTGTCATATGTGTGATTGATTCTTTGTTCTTTGTAATTGATATATTGTTATTGCATTGTTGTGTTAGATCAGAGCTATAGCTGCGCGAAGTAGATATAGGTTGATAAGTGATATATACATGATGTATTGTTCTAAAAATCGATCCACTTGATATTCCCCTTGGTTGTAGACATCCCTGTCCTGCAACCCCCTCATAGCTGCTTCGGGTGAGACTGCACCTGCCTCGCAGATGTTGCTGAAAGGGCCAGTAGCTAGGGCTTGTTGGTGCGCTCTTGAAGCCGAACCCTGGGTCTGCCCCTGCGCCAACACTTACTATAGTCGACAAAATTCCACCCAGGGAAAACCAAGCTTCTCCCCAGATTCATAATCCAAACTTCAGAAGAAATCCCACCTAGATTAGGTAGAGAGATCCTAGAGATCAAAGAGAATAGAGGGGGCCTGATCAGCAAATCAGACCACCCCTTCAGGAAAATTACGCCGATGAAGGTGAGGAGATAATCGAAGAATTGGATGACACTCATATAAACCTCATGGGCGTCCACGATGATGAATCCATTTTTCTCACTCAGGAAGAGCATGAGCTCTTTCTCCTTTCACAAACAGAGGTAAATGAGGAAGCAGAGGAAACATAAAAACAGGCCTTTGAAAATGCTATAATGGAGGTTCATAGGCAGTACAACTTGCGAAGCAAGAAGACAAATGACAATCCTCCAAAGAAGGTTGTTGAAACAAAGAAGGCTATGGAAATGAAGAGAATAGTTGAGACCAAGAAAACCTCAGAAAATTCTCCCAAGAAAGTCCCTGAGAGGAATAATGTTGAATCTCCTGCAAAAAGAAACCCTGAAATTTTACAAAGATCAAATCACACTAAGTTTTCATCAACTAGTCATCCGAGTACTTCTACCCAGAGATTTCTGATGGATAAACCAGAAGTGCAGAGCCTAAGAAAAGATTCCACTACTTTCATCTTTGAAGGGGAACTAGCTAAATTGAAGATTCCCATTCCCCTTTTCGAGATGATGAGCAACAATGCTTACAGGGCGTAGGTGATTAAAGCATTAAGCATCGAACCAGAGATAGGTACAAAGGCCTTGAATGTCGGATCAACCAATCACTCGGACACGGTAAATCTTACTAATGACCAACCTGAGCTCCTATTCGACACTGAAGTTGATGGTCAAACTGATAACGATTTCATTCCCCCTTTCTACGTCAACCTAAATATCCACGACTTGATCTTACACAATGCTATGCTAGATTTAGGCGCCTCTCACAACCTGATGCCCAAAGATGTGATGGAAAAGTTGGGACTTGAGGTCATCAAACCCTACAAGGATTTGTATTCTTTTGACTCTAGAAAGGTCAGATGTATAGGGTTGATTAAAGATTTATGTATCACCTTGGTTCAAATCCCAACAAAAATTATGGTGATGGATGTTGTGGTTGCAGACATCCCCCCTAAATATGGTATGTTTCTATCCAGGTCTTGGGGGGCCAAGTTGAAAGGCACCTTGCAGTTAGATATGTCATATGCCACAGTCTCAGTATTTGGACAACAGAGAAGGATGTACAGAGAGACTCTGATGAAATACATGGTCAGTAGTCAAGAAAAGCCACACAACTATCCACTATAGTCTGCACACTCTAATATGGATTCTTTCATTCTGTACAATGATGGTGACTTGGAAGGGCAATTTTCTCAACTAGAAGATGAGACACCCGATCCGAAAGAAGATAAAGCAATCACTGAGGTAAGAAATACAACAACTGTAGAAAGTGAGGATCTGCCAACAAATTTTTGGAGTATGGATTTTGATGGAGCTGTGAGAAAGGAGGGGGCTGGAGCTAGAGTTTGGTTGAATAATCACAAATCAAGGTATTCAGAGAGCCACTCTTACAAACTAAATTTCTAGTGCACTAACAGCATAGTTGAGTATGAAGCTTTGATGCTCGGCCTTAAAATACTGAAGAAGGTTGGTGCCAAACAAATTATGGTAAGGGGTGACTCTGAACTAATTATTAAACAAATTAAAGGTGAGTATGTAGCTAAACATCCCAGACTTAGAGCTTATAGGAATGTTGCTTTGGATGCTCTTCAATGTTTCACAAAAATTGATTTGCAGGTAATGCCTAGGGGACATAACATACTAGCAGACGGACTGGCTACGTCGGCAACTACATGCAAGATACCTTTCCATCCCACTCGCCAATACACAGTAGAGGTGAAGTGCAGACCAACTGTCCCAGACAACATCATATACTGGCAGGTATTTGGGAATGACGATCAAATTGAAGACTTCCTACAGTGTAAGAACAATTTCAAATGTACAAATATAGATTTAGAGAATGATGATGATAATGTAAATAAATTTGTTTTTGAAAATGGTAGTGTGAATAAAGTAGATTCAGATGAATTGAATGAAAATGAAGTAGAATATGATATTTTACATTTAAAAAACAATGTGTTACCTAGAGGTTTAGTTCCGTTAGAAGACTTGTTTTATTTTAATGATGTAGCGAAAAAACCCAAAATTGAAGATAGTGGTAAAGAGGTCGAAGAATGTAACATAGGAACAGAGGAGAAACCCAAGATGATAAAACTTTCCAAATCTTTACCCCCTGAGCAAAAATCAAAATACATTGAACTGTTTAAGGAATATGTAGATGTGTTTGCTTGGGGTTATGAGGATTTAAAATCTTACGACATAAGTATCATACAACATAGGATCCCAATAAAGGAAGAACACAAACCTTTCAGACATAAACTTAGGAGAATCAATCCCAAGTTACTTCCCCTGATAGAAAAAGAGATTAAAAAGATGTATGATGCCAAAATCATAGTTCCCTTAAGATTTTCCAAATGGGTTTCTTATCTGGTTCCTACCAGAAAGAAGATTGGTGAAATTAGACTTTNGTAGATGTGTTTGCTTGGGGTTATGAGGATTTAAAATCTTACGACATAAGTATCATACAACATAGGATCCCAATAAAGGAAGAACACAAACCTTTCAGACATAAACTTAGGAGAATCAATCCCAAGTTACTTCCCCTGATAGAAAAAGAGATTAAAAAGATGCATGATGCCAAAATCATAGTTCCCTTAAGATTTTCCAAATGGGTTTCTTATCTGGTTCCTACCAGAAAGAAGATTGGTGAAATTAGGCTTTGCATTGATTTCTAAAACCTGAAAAAGGTCTCCCTCAAAGACAATCACCCTTTGCCTAAAATGGACCACATCTTACAAAAGGTAGTTGGGGCCAGCAAGATTTATTTACTAGATGGTTTCTCAGGCTATAACCAGGTTCTTGTTCACCCAGATGATCAGGAGAAAACAACCTTTACCACACCCTAGGGAACCTTCATGTATGTGAAGATGCCCTTTGGTTTGATGAACGCTAGTTCCACTTTCCAAAGAGCAATGGATATTGCTTTTGTGGACAAGCTTGGTAGGTTTATAGTAATATATCTGGACGATGTGACGGTCTACTCCAAATCTGACGAGGAACATTTACAGCATCTCATACGAGTGTTTGAGAAGTGCAAAAAATTTGGGATTTCATTAAATCCCAAGAAAATCCTTTTCAGTTTAGAGGGGCACATAATCTCTAAAGATGGAATTAAGATAGATCCCAGCAGAATAGAGGCCATCCAGAAAGTGGAACACCCTAGGAACATTAAAGAGTTGCAATCATTCATTGGTAAAATAAACTTCCTGAGAATATTCATACCCAACTTGGCTGAGCTTCTCAGGAACATCACAAATATGCTGAAAAAAAGACACCAAAATAAGATGGAATATTGAATCCAAACAGTCATTTGAGCAAGTAAAGCGTGAACTCATGCAAGCTCCAGTTTTGATCAGTCCAGACTACACCAAAGACTTTTACATTTTCTCTTTTGCATTTGAACACACCATCACAATAGTACTATTGCAGAAAAACAACGAAGGGTACGAACAACCCATAGCCTTTTTCAGTAAATCTTTGAGAGATGCTGCGTTGAATTATAATATAATGGAGAAACAATCTTTTTCTCTGGAGAAAGCCATAAAGGATTTTAGAGTCTATATTCTCCATTCCCACATAATTGCTTATGTCCCAAATGCAGTGGTAAAGGATATCCTGACTCAGGATAATCCAGATGGTAGGAGGGGAAAGTGGATTGTTGTTATTCTGGAATATGATATAGAGATTAAACCTACTAAACTGATCAAAGGTTAGGGTCTAGCAAAGTTGATGGATGAATCCAATTTCCATGCTTTAGATATTAATTTCTTGGTTGTAGTAGATGATCAGGGAGAGCAAGCGACTCCAAACGTGAAAGAGGTATTCCTAAACTCTCCATGGTATGCAGACCTCATATTTGTCCTGCATAATTTACAAGTTCCCCTTGGTATAACTAAAACTAAAGCTAGATTTTTGAAACTAAAAGCATTGAAATTTTGTATTATAGAAGGTAACCTTTATTGGAAAGATCATGGAGGTATCTTGCTTAATTGCATGTTAAAAGATGAAGCTGGCAAGGTTTTGCAGGATTTCCAAGCAAGATATTGTGGTGGGAATCTAAGTTGGAAGACCACGACTAACAAGATTCTCAGAGCTGGTTTTTACTAGCCCACATTGTTCGCTGATGTACATAAAAAAGTCACCTCATGCCACAAATGCCAAGTTTTTGAAGGTAAAAAGAAGCTCATGCCATTGCCACTGAAACCCATCTCAATTGAAGCTCCATTCCAACAATGGGGTTTGGAATTTATCGGAGAGATACATCCTCCTTCTTTGGGCCAACACAGGTGGATCCTCACAGCCACAGACTATTTCACGAAGTGGATCGAAGTTGTACCATGTCGGCAAGCCACTGACTCTGTCATCATTAAATTCTTGGAAAATAATATTTTGTCTCGTTTTGGATGTCCTAGAAAAATAATAACTGACAATGCATCGACCTTCAGATCCAAAAATATTATAGAGTTTTGTTGCCAGTATCACATTACTTTGGGACACTCCACAACTTATTACCCTCAGAAAAATGGGCTAGCTGAGTCCTCCAATAAAACTCTGGTGAATATTATTAAGAAGACGCTACAAGAAAATAAGAAGTCCTGGCATAACAAGCTGATTTTCTCACTTTGGGCTGACAGATTGACCACTAAGAGATCAATTGGTATGTCTCCATACTAATTGGTTTATGGAACTAAAGTAGTTTTCCCTACCTCTTTGGGGGTCCCTGTCATGAAACTGTTGCAAGAGGTGTAGGATGAGCCAAATGATTCCCAAAGGAGAATAAATCAGATGATCCAATTGCAGTAGTCCAGGGAAGAAGTATACAACAAAACTCAGGTCATACAGGAAAACATCAAAAAGATTTTTGACAGAAGAACTAAAGAAGATGATTTTGAGTTAGGTGACTTAGTACTAAAGTGCGACTCCAGAAATGAAGATAAGGGTAAACATGGAAATTTTGATAGCATGTGGAAGGTCCCTTACACCATTCAGGCATACAAAGGTAATAATGCTTTTCTGCTCAAGAACAGTGATGGAACATACCTGCCAAGCGGACCTGTGAATGGCAGGATGTTGAAGCATTATTTACCATCCCAATAAAGGCCCTAGCCACCCATTTCCATTGTACAAACCATTTCTTTACTTGCAGATTATATGTGGGTGATGTTGATCAGATGGTTGAATCCTGCAGAGAAGGCCCTAAGCCACTATCCAATGCCACCAAATTTTCAAAATAAAACAAATCAAATAGCAGAAGAAGATTTGGAGAAAATCTTTCAGAACATCCAGAAGTAGGTTCTTGGCACTTCACGAGGAGAGTACCATCCCCAGGTGGAGCCATTGTTATAACCCTATGATTCATAGGATCAACTAGTGACTAAAAATTTATTCCTTTACTGTATTTTGGGTTGCAAATAATGTTTCATTTTGCAAATGATTTGCAAAGGAAAGAAAAGAAAAAAGAAAAGAAAGAAAAGAAAA
>JASDQU010304671.1:0-13682 GCA_032191745.1 Picea mariana
TTCCAGCAGTCGTGTTCCAGCTTCGTGTTCCAGCAGTCATGTTCCATAAACAATCGATTGTCGTCAATGACAACCTTGACCATCTGCGCCATATCTGCTATAGCCATATCCCCAACAGAGGGCGTAAGGTATTTCAGGGTGAGAAGGTCCTTCCTTGGAATTGGGTGAGTTATCCGCTTCAGGAGTACTCAGTAATTGGGGGTTGTCTGTTAGATGACTAGCCATGCATGTGGGTTGTTACAAATTTGTAGGCTGTTTGAAATGTCATATAACTTATATACTCAGCCATTCATTGTGGCCCTCCTTCTAGTGCCAGTTCTGTTGATGGGGCCTAAATCCCCTAATTCAACAGCAGGAACCAAACCCACCACCGAGGCCCAATTAGACTCTGTAGCGTTTGGAGTGGAATGGTTCTCCAGATCTTGCGATCTGGCCAAATTATCGATGGGCTTTCTGTTTTCTGGTGAAGGCTCTTCCTTCTGTTAGGACAATGCCTTTTCTGTATTTCTCTTGGGTGGGGCTGATACGAGAGAGAGGAAAGATAGTATAAACCAACTTGACAAATAACAGGACAGAGGTTTTAACTAGAGGGAAGAGGTCGAGCTTGGGATAACCCGCCGCTCAAACATGTAGACAGTGATATTATGCCACAGGGACTAGTATTAATACCTTAACCAAATGAGCATCCAATTACTGTTTGAGAAAGAAAAAAGAACTAATTTAACAGAAGAAAAAACATAAGTAATCAAGATCATGGTAAGAAAAATAATTCATCCACCATAACATTCATCACATAACAACACAACGATTTATTCTCATTAGTAAAGCAAAGAACATCAAAACATTGCACCAGATAACTTGACAACAAAATTAATTTCTCTTACTCATTTACTGCATCATTCATGGAATAGGAAAGGAAGTAATTATTCTCCAATTCCAATCACATACATCTGATAAAAATAGCTTGTCTTTGGCCTAGAAGGACTTCTCAATTCACAGCAATTTCAAAATAACTATCAACAGCCAAAAAAAAGGGGGAGTTCTTACAATAACCATCGACCCCTTTACTCATCGATCGATGTCTCTATTTATAATCTAAAATTCAACTGTAATTAATGACTAAATACAATGTAGGCAAAACAAAAATTTCCACGTAGAGTGGTCATCCAATATTTTCTTTCAATGGTCCACCTGAGATGGCTCTTGAAAAGGATGGCTTCTTTCATATTCAGACCAGCTGATAAACAGATTTTCACAGGTTTGAGCCCATGGAAACCTGTGTTGTTCCATAGGGGAATCATATGATCCTCTGATGTCTATGGCATGTGCTTGGTATTTTACCAAACTGGAGTTCAACAGTTGCAACATGGCTCAAGCTTGGATCGGATGACCTGTGGATTGTTGCACTTGTTCCGGCACCGCATTGGCGATTTTTCTCATTCATCGGCCTATAGAAAGTTTCGTTTGGTGTGTATCTCAAACATATTTCTTGGGTTGAGAAACTGATCGGGAGCACTGCTCTCGAAGAAACCAGAATCCTTCATTGTGCCAGTGATCCAGCTAGGATGATCCTTTGGAGTCTTTCGGTAAGGCCACTGGGTAAGCTTCGTTTGGCTAATCAGGGAATATTATTTTCTATAATCAAGACAAAAATGTTNGAGAAACTGATCGGGAGCACTGCTCTCGAAGAAACCAGAATCCTTCATTGTGCCAGTGATCCAGCTAGGATGATCCTTTGGAGTCTTTCGGTAAGGCCACTGGGTAAGCTTCGTTTGGCTAATCAGGGAATATTCTTTTCTATAATCAAGACAAAAATGTTTAAAGATCCAACAACTTGTGATAATACATAAATAAATATGATAAGACTAATACATACCTGCATAGCATGCTAATCTCAGTCATTTAATACTTACTTGATCTCCGTCGCTCCTTGGAATGAACTGTGATGACCTAGCTGAAGTTGTCGCTCCTTTTGATTAAGATGAATCATGTTAGCATGTCATGAAGTGGAAAATCAAGTACATGATTCATGAGCAACTTAAATCGTCATAGTGATTTTTTTACCTTTGGTGCTGAAAAGAGACATCGAAGGTGAGCGTGTGCATGCATACTACTCAGAAGGTCGTATGCCATAAAAGGAAAGTCGTTAAATGCATCCAGAATCCGTATTACCAAGCATGTAAAAAATCATTCATTAAATAGTGGGGGGCCTGGAAAAAGAACAGAAGGAATGTACCAGACATTCTCTGTAACTTCGATCGTTGACGATTACATTATCTGGATTGCATATGTCAAATAGTTGTGGTGCGTCGAGTCCTTAAAAACCATGTCACAATGTGCGAGTGCGATACAAACATGCTATTATTCGCTCCTTCATATTTTCTATAGATTCTGGGAGTTCTCTAGGAAATCCTATGCTTATGTCGAGCTTATATTCTCTGGAATTCCGCTCTGGAAAATTTATCTTGGTGAAGTTCTGCGTGGGTGTCCTCTGCCACCCGTGGATGAGTGGGATGCTACACTGCTGCGAAATGGGATCTCCTCTAGACATGGGACGGGTTCCATGGGGTAGTTGTAGTGCTAGGTGTGAACCCCAGCATGCTTGGGATTCCAATAGAAGGTGGAGGTTTTGGCCTAGAAATGGTGTCAGTGTCCTCAACGGAGATTGATCTGAAAAGGGTGTGTCTGAGGAAGGTACACTTGTAAATGCGCCTTCTCAAGAGTCGAAACCGTGGAGAAAAGGGAGGCCTAGAAAGGATATGGCCAGAAGAGAGGAGACCTGCCTTTCGACTGAGCTGAGCATAGCTCCAGCTGTCGAGGAGTTTGTGGAAATTCCTCACTTGTCAGAGCTAGTTGGGATTATCAACAAAGGTGACGGGAGTCGAAAGGGAAGGGGAAGAGCATTGGGTCCTTGCACCAAGAGTTTCGTTTGACAGTTAGAGGGGGATAAACTTGCGATATCCGAGCTCTACCAAGAAAACAGAGAGCTACAACATCAGTTGGAGGCAAAAGACCAAGGGACAATGTCATCGTAGGGTCATGTAGGGAGCACAGTTTGGCTTCAGAGGCGACTCCGGGAAGCCCAGGATACAATTGTGCAACTACACGAGGTGTAGCATGTAGTGGAAGAGAGGGACGCAGTGCCAGGTGCCAACAATGACCCAGGGAAAAGTTTGTATGTGAGAAAGACATGATGGGCGATTATATGCCTTACATCCTCTTGGGTGTCGCTCTGGACAAAATTTCCCCTTTTGTTCTTTCGTTGTAAAGGTATTCTTGGTTTTACAGTTACAGGGCCGGTTGGTCACAGCATGGCTTAGTTGTATGTAATTTGAACTCGGTGGTAACCTTTAATATTAAATATCATAAGTATTTTGAATGTATTAATATTTCTTATGGGCAGTTAATCCATGTTTCTTATCACAAATTATTAGTTTGTGCACATTATTAAATATCACAAACATTATTGTTGTACCAAGGTTTTGTTAATAAGTTTCTTCTTGTGAGATGTCTGATTTTAATTGATGTTCACATGGTGTTATAAACCCTCGGCCATAAAACTAATTAATTATATAAAAAACAAACATCTGATGGTGGTTAAGCATCTTACTCGGGACTTCTCTCATGTCAACATATCGGGGTTCAAAGGTCGGCAGTGACACACTTACCTTTGTGCGACACTTACTATAATGTGTTTCTACCCAAAATTGAATGAATCATTCTTCGACAAAAACCCTTCCCAAGGTTTGTTCATAGGAAAGAAACATTTCATCAGCCGACGCCGATGAGGGTCGGTATTCAACTACTTTGACTCTCCAAACGGTCTTTGCCACCATCATCTTCCGCCGATGCTGAAATTCTCCTGTGAGTCAGAAAAAAAAAGTTGGGTCATCAATTCCTCGAGTAGTTGTTAAGTATTTTAGAGTTAAGATGATTCCTCATAGTATGTTCAAGTGAACTTTTAATCAATTAAAATGTGAAACATATAAGAGAAGTGAAGGATTGGTTTCAAGCTGAGGCAAAAACGGTCACAAGTAAACTACAGAGTGGTACCCAAAAGGAAATAGTCGCAGAACTTTTAGTGTGTGTTGAGCACTCAACATAACCCTCAGTAGATGCAACATAGAGAAGTAGAGTTGTTCATAGTGTATATAGGAGTTACAAGAAGAAAAAGGAAGGAAAAAATTAGTAAAAGAAGTGGAAAAAGAAGAAGAAAAAAAAAATGCAGTAGATAGATAAGTGGTTTTCCATGCAGAGATATATGATGCAACGTGCAACAAATAGTAATTGGTGTGATAGAACAATAATATACTACGTGTCAAAGAAAGATGACTAGACAAAAAAAGTAGTAGAAAGAGGTCGGAAAAGGGAAAAGACAATGGTCAGAAAAGTGGGATACGAAAGAGCATTTATGACAGGAACTATAAAAGCATAAAAATTACAAGGGAAGACTCATTGTGTCATTGAGAAAATGAGATCTATGGAGAAACAAATTGGTGGGAACAAGTGTTTTTGAGTAGATTTCAAGGTATTCAGTGAGGATTTAGAACCATTCTGTAGAATTTAGAAGAATGGCACCACCAAAGGTTGAATCTTCCAACATAACTGCAAGGAAAACACATAGAACCACATGTTTTCCATAGGATAAAGAAACCATAGAAGTAGAAAACCCTATCCATCCATAGGGATTCGTCAATGTGGATGTTATGCCATCACCCATCGTTGAACTAGTTAGTCCAATTGTCGTCAAAGAACAAGAACGACAGAGAAAATGGATGTTGATCCGAGTGTTGAAGAACAAAAGCCTACACAAAAACTTGGTTTAGGAACACCACAACAATTGACTGGGGAAGATGATGAGAGTATAGAGTCAGATGAGCCTAGAGGACAGTTCGAAGCAGTGCAACAACCTGTCGTAAAACTAGTGTAGCAGACGAAAAAAGAGGTTCAGGTGGAGCATGTCACAGGTCAACATAATTTCGATGAAAAAGATGAAGAGGATGCACAACAAGAGGCAAAAACCTTGAAAATGACATAGAATAATAAAGTAAAACAACCAAACATAGATCATCGTGAAAATAGATAGAAATTACATTGACATTACCACACATACCCGAAGGAGTCACGATCCTTCCTGATATATTAGGATGTGTAGAGAAACTAAAGTATTCTGATCATGATTTAATAGACAGGACAAGTTTCCTGAGTTTGGGACACAATTTTATATGGAGATAAAAGGAACAAGTTCATCAGGAGTTCCAATATTAGAGTCAAAGCAGTGGATTACAGGGTTGTATAACATAGGGATATTGAACTTGTTAGAAATCCCTCATTTTGGGTGGGGTAAATATGTAAACAACCGCGTCAAACAATTATTGTCATTGGTGCATGGGGGTATTCTATGGATGGACAAGTCGATCTCAATAGATGTATATGTGAGTGAAGAAATTATAGGCTTTCCAACAGATGGAGAAAATTCAATACAATACTTGAATGATAAGAATAATGAGAAAGAACTGGTAGAGGAGATGAAAAAGACATATGGTATTGAGAGAGGGTCTCTGGGAATTATAATTAATAGAATCAGTGAACCTAGGATGAAATTGGAAACTAATTTGATTTCTTGCAATTTGTTAAGGAAATGTCACAAGGAAGAAGCACTCGCAATATTTATAGCAGCAACCACATAGTGCGTGAAGGGGACTCTACTCAGTTGGATCCCATACTTACTGAATTTATTTTTGGATGAATTCAAGGATGCACAAGATCTTGGAACAGAGTTCCACTATGCATGGATGATCATACTCATAACTTTGGTGGGTTGGGAAGAACCCAAATACAACGAATTTTACCCAAGGCCAAGAAAGTGTCGCGCAACAACAACGTATACAAAATTAAGGAACACTTTAGCCGCAAAAGAAAGGAAGGAAAATTATATCATATTTTCCATTTATTTTGATGAGATGAAGGAAAATATAGCCAATACTTGGAGGATACCATCATAAGTGGTGGAAGAGCATCAAGGAGTAGCAAATTTCAAGGCTTCCAGACACAATATGTGGATCCAGGCCAAGAGGGATCCTAGGAAGAATTGGTTGCAGATGAGGTATCGTGTGACACAAAAAGAGGTACAATCGGCCATGAAAGACTAGCTTGAAGAATGGAAAGTACCAGTAGTTTCCAAGAAGGGATCAAAAGGTAAGTAGAAGGAAGAGGTTGTCACATCAAAGTAGAAAAATAATCCAGCATAAAATACGAGGAAGGATATCGAGTGTGCCAAGGATACTGGAGGGAGAATGACAGTAAGAAAACCTCAGTAAAAGTAACCTATTCCAAATCCCTCTGCACAAGAGAAGGACCGCGGAGAAGTAAGAAATGGAGGAACAACGCATGCTACAAGTGTTCCTATGCTAGAAGAACTAGGAGGAGGAAGTCTCCCAGACATAGAGATATCAAATACTACAATGCAGGAAAAAAAACTGCCCATGAAGAGAACGATAGTGTAGATATGAGGGAATAGAAAGAAGATGAAGGAACATAAGGGCATCCCTGAATTTACAGCTACAAATGATGATGTTGAGTTAGTTTCCAAAAAGGTGCAGGACCACACAACAAATTTCTGGGATGATGCTGAGAAAAAAAGGGAAGTGATAATGAAGAAGTTGGCAGAGGTTAAAGAGACACTGGAACAGCTACATACTACTACCATGTAGTAGAAGGAATAGGTGCGACAACAACAAACTACTCAGAAAAAGATAAGCCCATGATATGGTCTAGATTGTAGCATTGGGGATTAAAATTTTTTGTATCACTAAGAACATGTTGAAGATTGATGAGGAGACAATGAAAAAGTAGTTGAAGGATGTAGATCACTTAGACTTGGCACTACCCAAGGTCCCAAAAAAGGCATTATATCAACTACAATTCAATGTCACACAGGAGATTCAATCAAGGGCTCATGCAGATGAAACATATTTACAATTGTTCAAGAAAGGAAATGACGCACTGAAGCTAACAATTAACCACGTTCAGGTTGAGAGGGTTCAAGTGAAGAAGTGCACTGACCAGATAGAGAAATGCGTAGAAGAAGTGTTTAAGATGATTCCTGACAATGCAAAGGAAGGAAATATACAAACATAAGAGAATATCAAGAAAATAGCATAGACAATGGAGAACTATAGAAGGGACATCACAGAGTTTATGACACTCCTACAACAAAGCACTCCACCAGAGATCAGATCACAAAGGGTGCGGGAGGTGACATGTTAGGTAGATAGAGAGGTAGTGGGAGGCCCAAAGGGCCCATAGTGATAATAGTGTAGGCCATTCAATGTAAGGTGTACTAGGTCCACTATATTATTAAATAAGGCCCACTATGGTAGTTAGATATAATAAATGTAAGAGGACTTCTTAGAAGGTTTTGCTTCTAGAAGGTTCTTCCTATAGAATGTTCTTAGGTGGTTGGTAGCAATACATAAAGGGTTTCAAGCAATGTAATGAGATATGAAGAAAAGTATTTTATTTTTATTGATATCTCAATAGGAGGATGCCCCCTTGAAGAGGCAAGTGAATAGGAGAGGATCCCTTCCATAATAGGATCCATTGTATGGTGTTGACCTACCACGAGGGTTTTCTTACAATAAAAATGTGGTTCTTATATATTGTTCTTTGAATATTGGTGGTGTTTTTGTATTCAAGTCTTTGGTTCTTAACAAGTGGTATCATATCACTTTCATTGGCAAGAAGTGAGGGAATGTTTTTTTATTTTGTTTTTGCAGATTTGTTCAGAGAAGAAAAAGAGGGTTGTGACATTACAAACAATTTATGTATCTTTTTGTGAACCTTTTTCAGAAATATGTTGTATATATGAGTTCCTCTCATAAAAACACCCAATTTAAAAAAACAAATCATTTGAAACGGAGTCCGGGAAGTCAAGATATCGACATTTTAAAATCTGCAAATTTTCAGGGTTTTTTCCATGGACGACGACGTGATTTTTTTATTTATGTAGTATATGGAGGCCGAATTGGATTAAAAAAAATAAAACATATGAGTTCATATTTCAAAAATAGATGATTTCAAAAAAATAATCACCTAAATCGAAGCTATGGAAGTAAATATATCGCTAATTTAAAATCAACCATTTTTGGGGGTTTTCGTGACGGTGGCGGAACTGCAGAGTTCATAAATTTTTTGGAGAGTGATCAAATTGATACCAGATTAGTTCCATTGGATAGAGGATTTTTAGAGATTTATTTTAGTATCTTATATATGGTGTTTCCCATGGATATTTACTTTCAATCCTTCATGGCCCTACAACACAAACTGGAAGCCTCCAACAAAAAATTTCAACTTGATATGGAAGCTATTGAAGAGACCAGACTTGCAAAACAAGAGAGATATGATAGGAATATAATGTACATTGACATCACATCAGAATATACTCAAGAAATATATTCTTGATATGATTACAGGGAATATTGTGAGGATTGGTATATGGACAATTGTAATCTTTGGAATGATAACTACTTTCATCTTTTATTTGATGACTCTACTCCACCTTATGTAGAGCACATTATCGAGAGTAGTCTAGAGCCTTTTATGAATACTACTTTTCAATATTCTCTAGTACTAGTGTGTTATTCAAATGATTTTTTGGATATGGAGGGATCTACATATTTGTATCCCCATGATCAATGTAGCTCTTTGGAACATCATTTTTAGTTGGTTCTTGAGTTCAGATATCTTCTGTGTGGAGTTCACAAGAGCACTTGGACATGGGACCTTGGTTTACAATGGTGGTTGGAATACTTCAATGTAGTGGCTTTCATTTCTGCATGGGACCTTGGTTCTCTAGTCCACTTCAGCACTATGGTCCACACTTATCCATGGGACCCTGGTATATGGTTGTACACTCTTATGGAAAGCGTTGAGGACAACGCTTTCAAAAGGGGGATGGAATCTTAGGTAGCTAGAGAGGTAGTGGGGGGCCCAAAGGGTCCATAGTGATAATAGTGGAGGCCATTCAATGTAAGGTGGACTAGGTCCACTATAGTATTAAATAAGACCCACTATGGTAGTTATATATAATAAATGTAAGAGGACTTCTTAGAAGTTTCTACTTCTAGAAGGTTTTTCCTCTCGAATGTTCTTAGGTGGTTGGTAGCACTATATAAAGGGGTTCAAGAAATATAATGAAATATGAAGAGAAGTATTGCATTGTGAATGGTATCTCAATAGGATGATGCCCCCTCAAAGACGAAAGTGAACAAGAGAGGATCCATTGTATGATGTTTCCCTACCTCAAGGGTTTTCTTATAATAAAAGTGTGTGTTACACATCAAAATTACTCACTTCGATAGTGTCGCAAGTGTCGTCATTACAAGTGTCGCAAGTGTTACATTTTGCTCACAAGTGTTGCAAGTGTCAGGAAAGGCATACTTCCATGATGCCTATGTCGTGCCTATAACGACATAAGGAGGACACTTGAAACATTTCAAACACTTGATTTGGAAGAGGAGGAATGGTTAAATAGGCTTATGAACCTCTTGCCATCTGAAAGAACCACAAAAACTAAGTTTTTGGAGGAGAGCGCTCCCCTATACCTCTCTCAAGAGTGTTGGCACCCCCGCTTACACTATCCGAGAGCATTATAATGCTCTGATGGCCCTTCTGGGGGAGCGCTGGTGGGTTTTGGAGTGTTGGCGCCCCCCTAAAGCCTATTGGGGAGTGTTATAATGCCCTGATAGCCCTTTTGAGGGAGCCCTATCTATTTTGGGCAGAAGTTGGTTTGTTGAGATGAATGGGGGAAGGATCCCTTCAATCCTTGAAGGTAGTTGGATTTGAATCCCTAGTCAAGTCATGATTTTGGAGAAGATCCCTAAATGAAGGAGGAAAATCCTCAATTTACCCCAAATATATCTCAAGTGGTTGAGCCTCTCCAAGGCTATATAAGCAGGCTTTCTCATGGTGAAAAAGGGAGCTAGATGAAGAATGATACCAAACTTATGATCTCATAAGTGATATTTGGAGAAGGGATGAGAAGCATGAAACCTATGATCTCATAGGAAACACATAGTGAAGTGGAGGCTAATCAGTGAAGCTATCATCATTCCGATCGTGGAGATTTTGAGCAAGGGTTAGACAAGGATAACTTGACGAAACTGCTACATTCCATCTATGGCTATAAGTAACATTTTGTCCTCATTAATGTAATATGCTTGGCCTGTTTCTTTCTAATTTGTGTTCAAACTCACATGAATTTGTCTCTAAGTAGATAGATCTCTTTCAAGCTAATCTCGATAGAGTAGGAAGTTGGTCATATTTATGTTTGTTTACAGGACTTATCAAGGAGCGAAAGATTGCATCTCAACTTGTACTGTGCAGGGACAAACACCAGTAAAAGGTACATATTTCCTCCTTCCTCCTCATGCATTAGTTTTTGTAGATATAAAAGGAAGTCAGTGACCATGATAAGCACTTTATGTCTTGAGAGTTAAGAGTCTATCTCTCAAGAGGAGATCTACCTGTCCGCAGGGAGATTTTCCTTCAACAATGTGGTTTTAATATACTGTTCTCTAAATATTGGTGGTATTTTTGTATTCAAGTCTTTGGTTCTTAACATGATATATCATAAGGAGAAAATTGCACAAAGCTTATTGGAAATCATAGAGTTATGACAGAAGCACATAGTTATGGATGAGTCTACAGAAGGATGATAGACTGCAAGACTTATACAAGAAAGAAGAAGGAGCAAACACTACATTGCATGACTTGAAGAAAAAATAGAATACGATGGCCATTCAATATAGGTTGAGAAGTGCATAGAGCTTGAAGAACCTGGAGGAAGAGATGAAGAGAATACATGGAGAGAAGTAGTTGAGGTAGGATTAGCTGGAGACACTACAAGAGAGAGTGGATAAAATGCTGACTAAGATTGATACAACCAAGGGGGAGATTGGGAAAATTAACTTGGAGATGGAAGAATTGATGAAGGAACACATCATTGCATAGAATGTGGACTCTGTATCTTAGAATAGCACATAGGAAAAAAAACTCGAGATGAAGAAATTTCAAGAATCTTTCAGGAGTTGGAGAAGTCAGTAAAGGATGCAAACACTACATGAGTGGCTCATGATGAGCCATGGGTAAGTTTTGGGGGATTTTTGGAGCATACCATTTTTGAGAACAATGCAACAATCAAGGAAGAAAGTAGAAAAGGGACCAAAAAAGGAGCATGTGTCGGAGAACGAGGAAAAGCAGCGCAAGGAAGCAAAAAGTCAAAGGACACAGATCAACTGCATGCAAGAAGTTGGAATGTGGAAAAATCTAATCCAATTAGGGTTAGGGTTTTGGTCATTGATGTAATGGGTTTTAACCCTATTTTGTAGCATAAATATGTATTATGAGATATGAGGAGAGAATATATCTTTTTGGTATCAATTTTTTGGATAGAGATGTTTTGGTTGTGAGATGTGTAAATATTATTGAGTTAGTTTTGGAGATGATTCTAGTTTTGATTTGTAACTGAGGGTAAGGTCACAAGCTGTGGAGCTTAGTGCGACATTGTTCATCCTCACCTATACTTGTTCATTTTAGATGCACCTTTGATGTAATGAACACAACAAAATGAATTGATGAAGATGAATAAAGAAGAAAATAATGCCAAATCTTTGTGTATGTAGCCCGGGGGGTGAACCATGGTAAAAAATTGTTTCTTTGTGTGGAATGTCTCTTTTATGAGTTGCAATGGTTTATGATGAATGAATGAATGAATGTAGTAGTAGTAAAATGCAACGTGAACTAGCGTAGTCTGATATTTCTTGTAGAATGTATGTTAATGAATGAATATGGTTATAGAATGGTAGATATGATGAATGTTGAAGTGGAAAAGTATTCCTAACATCCACAATTGCATATATCTAGGTCCTGCAGTCACCCATAATCCATCTCGGGTGAGAATTCATTGTGCATAGTGTTGCCTTCTCATCTCTAGAAGGTTCGATGGTTTGTATGGTTTTGTTGGAATCCTAAAGGTAGAACCTGGGTCAGCCTATACATCCAACACCAATGTCCATTCCTCTGGCTCTATGATGATTTCTTGTGAATCTGGGGTGATTCTTGTGTTTCTTTACTTGTCGGGAGACAACTCGGGAAAATTATTCATAACTATGATGTCATGGTATGCATACTTCAAACTGCCTATTGTGTTGAGAATATCTTCCTCAATGATCACCCCTGGTGGAATATCTGGCTCGACGAGTTCATAATTTTCCTCTTTCTGTAACTGCATCGGCTTCGCTAACAACTTCCTTGGTGGCACATAATCCCTTGGAAAGTTAACAATGGTTGACCCCGGCGTTGATGCTCTCAATGTTTCCTTAGTCATAGGTATCAATGTCTTCCTAGTGCATTGTTTCATCGATGGTGCTAAATATTCTCATGTCTTTGGTGGTGCCATTTCTCTCTGCAACTGTTCTCTGCAACTTCTCTTACTTAGATCTATCTTCATATTCTTGACTCTTTATTCTCACTCCTCTCTATGAAATCTCAAAAGACAATAAATTTTATCTGTTCAACCCTTCAACCGCTTTTATAACTTATTTCTAGTTGTTTCTATTCCTTTTCATTCCCTAAATTTCAGTCCAATCCACTTGCTTTAGCATTCATTCCTTTCCTTAATAATTCATTAACTTCATATCCTTCGATGGATCATACGTTATATTTTCCAGCCTATCAAAATCCTTTTACCATTTCTGATTTATGACTGTGTGGCGCCACTACTTCATCGTCATGTTCACTCTTCAATGCATGTCCCATCATGGATGTCCTTAAATTATTTTCCCGCCTTCTACACAAATGTATGTTGCAATACAATCTTCCAACATGATTCCTTCCTCTTTACTACTTCTCTATGACATTTTTTGGTTTATCTGTCCTTGCTAACTTAATTGTTTGATCAATTCCTTTATGCTTAATTTGAACCTTTTGTCTCTTACCCCATATTTTATTTATTTTTCTTCTTTTCCTTTTTCTTCCTATAATACACTATAATACATGTCATATGGTACACATTATGCATGATCATACTAGTGTGTAAAACCACGACTGTCCCTATATAGTTTCAATCGACTATCGTTAACCAGTCCTTCGACAACTTCTCCATTAATTTTCTCCAACTGAACAAAACCTACATTTTTCACATACTTTATCACATAAGGACCTAACCAATGCATCTAAAACTTCCCTAGGTGCTGCAAAACTTGTTGTCATAGAGTAACACTAAATTTCCCTTCTATAACTTATTTTTCTTGATATGTTTGTTATTCCAATATTTCTCACATGCTTAATGTACTTCTGATGGAAACCTATGACAAAATTATCTGCTTCTAATTTCATTATTTATGACAGTCTCTTCTCCATTGCACCTGAATCTGTAAGTTCCGTCAATGCAACAATGCACAGACTTGGCACTATGAATTCCATGAACATAACAACTTTGTGTCCATATTTCAATCTAAATGGAGTCTAACTTGTCAAATTATTACTTGTAGTCCTATATTCCCATAACACTACTATAATTCTCAAGTCCCAGACTGTTAAGGTCCTAACATGCACATAGGTAGATCAATGTATTCGGATGTAATAAAGGTCAATATTAATAAGACCTTTCAATAAAATAG
>JASDQU010304679.1:0-13681 GCA_032191745.1 Picea mariana
ATAGGATGTCGATGATCAATGGGTTTTCCAGTTATAATCAAATTGTCATCAACGAGCATGATAAAGAAAAAAAAACTTTCACCACCCCTTAGGGCACATTTATGTATGACAAAATGCCTTTTGTTCTGATGAACACAAGTGCTACCTTCCAGCGTGCTATGGACATTGCCTTCATTGGTGAAAGAGATAAATTCATGGTTATGTACCTCGATGGCCTGACTGTCTTCTCTAAATCCGACAAAGACCATTTGCTACACCTGAAGCAAACGTTTGAAAAATGCCGAAAATTTGGTTTGTCTTTAAACCCCAAGAAGTCTCACTTCGCGATGCAAGAAGGTAAACTCTTGGGCCACATTGTGTCTCGGGACAGAATTAAAATTGACCCTAAAAGGGTGGAAGCTACAGACACCATAAATATTCCTAGAAATATAAAAGAAATTTAGACATTTTTAGGAAAAATAATTTTTTTGAGAAGATTTGTCCCAAACTTTTCTGAAATCGTGAAATTGATTACAGATATGCTAAAGAAGAACAACGAAGTGAAATGGATGGCAGAGGATAAAGCATCATTTGCATGCATCAAGAAAGTTATCAGCGAAGCACCCGTATTGGCAAGCCCTGATTACCTAAAGGATTTCCTAATTTTCTCATTCACCTCCGAACACACAGTGGCGACAGTACTCCTCCAGAAGAATGAAGAGGGTTTCGAGCAACCAATAGCCTTTTTTACTAAAAGTCTTAGAGATGCTAAACTGAGATATGATATAATGGAGAAACAAGCGTATGCTATCGTTAAGGCTTTGAAGGCTTTTACAACATACGTGCTACACTCCAAGGTAATCGCATACATTCCCACTAGTTTTGTGAAGGATATATTGGTCCATCTTGACAGTGATGGAAAGAGGGGTCGGTGGCTTGCTAATATTCAAGAGTTCGACCTAGAGGTAAAACCGACGAAACTAGTAAAGGGACAAGGTCTCTCTAAGCTCTTGGCAGAATCAAATTTCAGAGCACTCAAAATAAATAACCTACAAGGATATGAAGGACATGGGGACGTAAACGAACCTAACGACCAAATAGCTATCTCCAGAATCGAAGAGAAGTTTTCCTTATCAGATTGGTATAAAGATATAGTGTCCTACCTATTGACCCTAAAATGCCCTAGCGATATATCTCCAGCTAAAGCTAGGACACTGAAGCTACATGTGGTGAAGTACTGTATATTCGAAAGTCAACTATATTGGAAGGACCCCTTAGGCTTCCTACTAGTTTGTTTGGTAGAATCAGAAACAGAGGGGGTCATAAATGAATTCCATGAAGGAGTGTGCGGAGGGCATCACGCCTCGAGGGAAACCGCTTATAAAATCCTAAGGGAAGGATATTATTTGCCTAAACTTTTGTCAGATGTCAACGTCAAAGTCAGAGCTTGTAACCCTTGCCAGTTGTTTGCAGGAAAACAGAAGCTCCCAACACTACCTTTGGTTCCTGTCAAAACCGAAGCCCCTTTTCAACAATGGGGGTTAGATTTTATAGGTGAAATCAACCCACATTCCAACGCTCAACACAAATGGATCCTCACCACCACAGATTATTTCACCAAATGGGTGGAGACTATCCCCACTAGGAAGGCGACCGATTTGATGGTGATAGATTTCCTAGAAGAGAGCATACTGTCCATATTTGGCTATCCCCGAAAGATAGTGATGGATAATGCCCATGCATACAAGTCTATGGCAATGGTTAGATTTTGCCAAAAATATAACATCGCATTGGGCCACTCCACAACATATTACCCTCAAGGTAATGGGTTAGCCGAATCATCAAATAAAGGTTTGATTACCAGAATTAAGAAGGTGCTGAGAGAAAACAAAAGGTCTTGGCATGTACACTTAAAGTACGCCTTATGGACAAATTGGATAGGTACGAAGAAATCCATTGGTACTTCTCCTTTACAAATGGTATACAGGATTGATGTGGTATTACCTATAAATATGGTGCTCCCTGTAATGAAGCTCTGGCAAGATGAAAAAGAAGAGCCAAACCACGTCACAAGAAGAATAAATTAGTTGATCGAGGTCCGACAACGCAGGACCGAGGTGGACGCAAGGATGCAGAAATACCAGGAAAACATGAAAGTGATGTTCGATCGTAAAGACAAAAACAGGGATTTCCTCCCCGACGATTTGGTTTTGAAATGGGATGCTAGGAGGGAAGATTCAGAAAAACATGGTAAATTTGATCATATCTGGTACAGACCATTCAAAGTCTCAGCTTCTGAAGGGAAGAATTCATTTCTATTAGAGAATTTGGATGGTGAAACTCTCAGTGCCCCTGTCAACGGGCGTTATTTAAAGCACTATATGCAATAACTGAGTTCCAAATCTCCATTGTATATATCGGTTTTTGTTTTATTTTTTCTTTTTATAAAAATTTTCGGTAAGTTCACTTTCATCGCAAATAAAATAGGTTGTTGATTTCCTAGAAGTAGATACTTAAATTTTGACACACAAAGTCCCATAAATCCTGAAGACCTGATACTCTACGTGTTGTTTCATACAGGCCTCCGAATTACAGCCCAAACTGCAAAAGGAGAAAGGGACGGCTAGGTATCAGGAAATTGACCCACCAAAATAGGTGACAAATATTTTTCTTTTAGAGGAGAATGAAGTGGTAAGGCCAAGGTATGAATTGCCTAGGTATTTGGTTTTCAAACGAACAACACTTAAAACATAGAAGTGGTCTCACAAGTATGTTGTATTCACCTGAGTCAGGATTACATGATAACATATAGGTTTTTGAGGTCCGTAGTGTTCTCTCTTTCCCTTTGTCATCCTTGGACCTCTCTCCTTAAGCTTTAAAACCTTCCCATACCATCCATAGAGGAAAAGAGGTTCTGCTTCAATTTGGGAAACTGGCAAATGTCTCGAGAAGTAAGATGGTCTTCACGACTCCTCGGTCCTCTGCTAAACAAAGCCATGCATAGGCAGATCCTAACTCTCGTAGGTCTTTTAACAGGTTTCGAATGGTTAATTCTTAGTCAAAAGAAGACCCCTGGAAATGAATTCTCCCCTATTTTCTTGCATACTAGGGCATTATGAAGGTTAAGAGAAAGTTGGTCCAGAGCACTCAAAGAAAGTTGACAAGCCTCTGTAATGGATATACACAAATATCACCCCTGGTTTTCTGTTACGCCAATTGATTGCCCCCACTCCACTTTTTAAAAGTAAAGTATAAGACAGATGATGAAAGGAAATTCATAATTGATTTCCCCCATCTAGTCCAAAAAGATGATGAAAGGAAATTCATAAAAATGATTGCCCTCATCTCAGCATTTAAATGCAAGATTATAGTTTGGAGTGGTGAAAGGAAATTCAATAAAGGGAACCAGATAACTTCACTAGGGTACTGAACAGGCTCACTGGCAGTGAAGCAATATCTAAGATACTATGTAAGGTTGTCATACTTAAATTATACTACACTCTGGTAATCAGCATTTCGAAACCGGATCCACAACTCCAGTTCATGTAGGTCTCCCCGATTAAAAGCATGGAATTTTTTTTTTCACCCAAGCTAAAACCTACCGTATCTGTTAATTTTCCTAAGATTGATTGGACCATCTTAAGAAGCTTCGTTTTCAGCCTTGAGGAAGGGAAAGCTACCGAATGGACTACCATCGATTTTAGGAAGCGTGTCGAGTTTTGGAAAGTTTTGGAATTAAAGTCGAAACATCAATTTTTCCTCTGCACCCCCTTTCCAAACGAAGTGTCACCAAAGCAAGCTGATGACTCCATGTACCCCTTCTCAGGAACTTGGTCTGTTGTCCTTCTCATCCCACAAGGAGACGATATCCCCAGTTGGAGCCTAAGTTGGATCCGCCTTTCTCTAAATTCATGAAGTGTTATACTAAAGCCCAAAAAGGTTGGTTTTCGAGACTTCATTTGTTTCACATGTCTCCCCCCTAAAGTCGCAGTATTCCGACGTGCGAAGTGGCGAAAAGCTTCCTAAGTTTAATCACCATTACTAAAAGACTAAGAGGGGATTATCATCTCTTAGTACCTCGTACCCTCACTCTTGGGAGTTATGCGTTGAACGTTTCTCAGGCCTCCGACTTACGAAGTCGCGAAGTTGTGTTAAAGTTACCTAGGTTAGTATCGAGAAACAAGTCAATTTAAACCCTAGTCAGTTACTATTGTGATTTCGCGACTTGGCGATTGTATCCCCAAAGGGTAGCACATCCATAACCCCAATCCCCAAAGTCATGATTTTATTTTATTAAGCATGGATAATTAAAATTCTTGAGTCAAATCACTTCTAATCTATTAGCTCGCGCCATCATGATTTCGGGTTTTTGAGGCTTAGTGGCTAGGAGCAAAAACAACCGATGTGGCGAGCACCGAAAAGAGGATTAGCAACTAAGTGCACCAAATTGAAATATCTAAACCAGATTAATTAGCGCCTTAAATGAACTTTAACACACGCGGTTTACGGATGAAGTCTTGAATGATCCTATGTTTTTCAATGTTATGACTTGTCAACCATTTATGGCATTTATTTGAATTTGCAATAAGGTGACAGGTAGTATGATATCATTTTTACTTCTAAATATTTCTATTAAGAGATTTGACCGTTCTATTGGAAAGAACACCCATGGGTTTAAATGACCAAGATAGAGAGTTTTTCCTTCATTATTTCAGTTTTCATTTCTATTTGCGCACATAACCATTTTACTAGGATAACTGTTGTTTATGTTTTTCAATTTTTTCGATAGGATGTCCAGTTGCAGGTTTCTCTATCATGGATCCACAAAAAATGTCCAAGGCAGCTTTCAAGATTTTAGGTCAGGGTTCAGACGTTGTTTCTGATACCTTGCCCCAGAGTATTAATGCTATCAAGAAGTGGTCATATGTTTCCAACCTTCTACAATCCAAGTCTGTAAGCTGTTCGGATGATTCTAGAGACAACGAGAACGATGACTTATCAACCAAATACAAAATCGTCGCTTAGGAAGAGATGCACAAAATAGAGGCGAGGCCCCAACTTCTTCTCTATTGTGATATGATCAGGTGGGTGCTGGACCATGTGGACATCCCGACTAGAACGATTATCAGTGAACAGAAGGTAACGATTGGGACTTTCAGGCCAGAACATTTGCGGAAAATGTATAAATTGTCACCCACACTGAACCTCACTCACAATGTTGAATTTCTAGAAGGCTTCAAGAAGAAGGAGTGCGAGAGGTATTTAAGAAGTTTGTCCGATCTGATCAAAGATTGGGTCTCACACCCCACTAAATTCATTGCCAACACTAACGGGATCTATTCAATCTCCTCCTTGGAGACACAATTCAAGTACATAGCGATGATGGCCTGCAGGTTGTATGGGAAGGACACTACCCATTTTTTCCTCCCATGGGTACCTCTCATTCATACAGTTGCTGAGGGTTTCTCCTTCGACTGGACCAAACTGTTGTCTGACAGTATGACCAGTCGAATTACCGAATATCGAGCATAGAGGGAAAGTAATAAAGTAGCTTTGTTCTTTATGTCTGCTTACATCATGGATTTCATCTGCTTCATGCACCCTTCCCACTAATGAAATGGAGCTGGGCTCCATCTAATACATAGCCTATTCATGTCTACCACTCGAAGCTTTGGGAGGATAAGGCCAAATAATTCATGTACGAAATATTCAACTGGGTAATGGTGCCATTGCACATCACCATCTTCGGCCAGCCACCGCCCAAGATTTCGAATAACGTCATGACCAACCTGAGTAGCATGGAAGATTGGTATATAGAGGTAGAATTTTCATATATCATGGTTTTAGGCACCTTTGTCCCTCCATATGCTCTATCGTTATTTTTTCCAGATAAATTATTGTGTCACGAGATCGCCAGGAAGACTATGCTTGGTGGAATAAGTAAAGAGCTCAAAGGAGTATCAAAAAAGGTATGACCGCCCTTCCCCATTCATATTGGCGCATATTCCTTGTTATATTTTGGCCATGCCAAAGATGAGGCTACGGTTTTAGAAGAAATGAAGTTGGTGGATATTGAGTTCAAGAAGCATGACCCTAGTAAGGTTGTGAGAAATCACCTGGCGAGTTGTGACCTGAAGAGATATGAACATGAGGATTCCCCTCATGATGAAATATTCATGGGTACGGGGTCCTACTCGGAAGTCCTAAGTCGGATTCAAGCCCTGCCACCCGGAGATAAGGAAGATTTCTTTAAATTCCAGGAGCACCGACGGAGTTGTCTCCCCCAGATTTTACATGGTGAAACCCCAAATCTTCTAATTACATAGAAGACGAGGGTCAAAGGTTCAAAGGACTCAAGTCCTAACAAGAAAAAGAAACAAGAGAAAACAGGGGAGGCTGGAACCTCAAAGCGAGGAGCCAAAATCTTCTACCAACAGGAAGGAAACCCCGAAAAGGGTATGTCATGTAAGCAGGTCCAAGGTCAAGCAGAGATGCCCTCGAAAGGGTTGAACAACTCACTACCACTCATGCCAAACAAGCCGACCACAGATGCTACCCAGAAATAACCATCCAAGGAAATCAACAGTCTGATCACTATTATCACATCCTTACAGTTCACAAAGGGGAATCTCGATGTGGGGTAGATTTTCGATGAAGAACTGATGCCCATTTCTGTAGAGGAGCTGCTTCCTAACAAATTTTTCTTTGATAAAAAAAGGAAGGTCGTAGTGAGACAAGGATTATATCAAAGGGAGGGCGTAGTGGCTAAAAAATTTAAAATCATGACAAATGGAAAGGCCATGAAAGAGGAAGAATTTGCAGATGAGATAGAAAGAACACTAGGGGCTTATGCTACAGCCAATTAGTACTCAGTTGGAACTTTGAAGGCCCAGTTGAAATGAAAGAACCTCTTGATTAGTAAGTTAGAAGATAAAGTGGCTATTGTTGAATAAAATGTCAAGGACGAGGTGAGAAAAAGCCTCAAGCAAGCCCGAATAGCCGATCTGTAGGAGATCGAGAAACTCAAATCTGACCTTGAGCAGGTGCGCCAGTCATTGCAAATTATCCAAACACAGGTAAGCCAGCAGGGGCAACAAATTATAGAGTTACAATCGAAATTGGATGTGGCCAATAATCAGGTTTTAGACATAAAAATGTTCAGATCCCAAGCCGCTGAAATCCAACATAAGGTATTAACGGCTCAACAAAACTTGCTTGTAAAAGTAGGAACCATTCAAAACCACTTTCAGATGATAGATCAAGTGTTTCTTTAAGAGGAAGAGAAGTCGTGGCATCTCGGGTCGCTTTCCAAGACGTTGTTATAGCTCCAACGAAGATAGAGATGGTTGGCAGCTCCAAATTATCCATCACAGAAAAAACTAGAGGAAATATCTTGCTGAAGGTCTGGGAGCAGAATATATCAGAAAGCAGGGGGAAAGCTAATGAAGTGATGAATTCTTGTGAGGAAACGTTCGCCTTGATAAGTAAAAGTTTGTTAGACCTTGACAAGGAAGGCAGTGCTGGGATGCTGGGAAAAATCAATATAGATAAACACCTACTGAACATCAAAGAAAACATGGAGAAGGAACAAGTGGAGATATCCCAGAGAAGCCAGGTTGATATGGTCCAAGTGGACAAATGGCTAGTACAACCAAGTTTACAATTATGTTCTATCATCACCGAAGACCAACAAGTAGGGAAAAGGTTGCCACAGTTGGCAAAGAGTTGTTACACCTTTGAGGCAAGAAACCAAGCAGAGCCTTCCAGGTTAATAGCCCAGTTGGTGGAAAGGTGTGTCATTTACATCGAGCAGGTGAAGGGGCAGGTTTCTGGTGCTAAATAATGACAGATGTCAACTTGTTCTATTTCTGGAGCCAGAAGAGCAGAGAAAGGAAGGTGCTCTACCCTTACAAGGGAAGACAAAGACAAGGAGATGAAACACTCCATTTTTTCATTGTAACTGAAAAGTTTCTAGAAAGATGGGAATTCTAAATGTTCAGAAGTTTTGTTTAAATAAACATCGAGGAAGAGATAAAAAGGGTTTTTTTTTTTGGGGTGATAGATTGTAATAGAGAAAGTTATTTTTAGCCAGGATTAATACAAAGAGAATTGAAGACTCCATATTCCGTCAAGATTGAGTTATGTTTTTTCCTTTGTTATTTAATGCTTCATGTCATTTTTTACATATACGTCTTTGATGAATGTTTTAGCTGCAATTTAGTATAGCTTCTATTGTTGTGATTAGTTTCTAGTTATCTAGTTATTTACAGTTTTTCCTCTGTATCATCTACTAGCAGGTACAAGACCTATGAATTACTTAGATCTCTACATTATATGCTTTCATTAAGGTATTCCTTTCCTTTCTCCTTCTGCTACAGCATGGGATTCTTTTGAAATTGATGCCCCACATTGTTGACAGCTCTATGTTTTCATACTCAGTTTCAAGATTTTAACTCAGTTACAGAAAACAACCTTCGATTTTGTTAAACCCTTCATTTGGCTTCACTGAATTTTCCTCGTATAATCTAAAATTGAAATAAGCACTTTAAAACATCAACCCTCTTTTAAATCTTTGTTCTCTCCATGACTGTACCTGTTGTAAGACAACCCAACATCGAACCCAGCCTATTGGATCAAACCAGCATTGCTTTGAATCTTTTCGATACCATACTTAAGACCACCGTCACCCGGATAGAGCTCGAACGTTCATGGGCTGCCATCGAACGAGATATCAGTATTCAAGAATATTTGGATGTTAGACAAAGAAAACTCAGAGATCGGCTATAGCCTCATCCCCCAAAGTTGTTTCTCCCCTTCTTTTTTACTCTTTTCAGATTCTCAGACTCTACACTTTATAGCCTTAAGTGTAGACTCAAGACCAACATAAACCATGGTATAGTAAAAGAGCTATGTGGCATCACCAGGTGCATTGCGGGATGAAAAGCGGGTTACGTCAAACCACCACCTCGTGCCCCCACAAAATAGAGAAACATAAAGGGACATTGGAGCAACACCTGTCATCCAAGTCATGTATCCCATTAACCCTCCAGCCTGTCACACCTTCCACATTGGTTACCCCGTTTACCTCCCAACCTAAACTTGTCCCCACGTCATCCTATTCATGAGCAGTTACTCATTCTCGTAAGCCACCACATAACGAGCCAACACTGAGCTACCTATCACATTATAACTCCCTCCATATGTTCAACTGATATTCTTTTTCCAGTGAATGCATCCAAAGAAAAGATAGAAGTGGAATCACATGACGAGGACAGTAAACAAATGATTATGGTGGCCTCAATGGACATGTGTGACCAATTCAAAGAACAAAGGAAAACGAGCGCATCTGCGAGTAGATGAAAGTGCCAGCTCAAACAATATCAGCTCATTGTTGTTTCATTCGAATTACATTATGTTTTTAGGAGATATTGTAAGAAGTCCAACCGTTTTGAGTTATGATAGATTTTGTATAAGTAGATAGATTTAAGATCTATTCAAAGTTTCTTCTTGTCGGATGTAATAGAGAAAAACTCTCATTTTTGAGTATTAATACAAGTGCAGAAAGAGATTCTAATTTTCGTTTAGTTTGAATTGTGTGTTTCTCCTATATTTCCATACCTCTGAATTTCCTTATGCAATTCCTTGATAAGTGATTGATTGCAATTTAGTATCACAACTACTATAATCACATTATATCAGAAATTCATCAAATAAGCATTTTTTCCTCTGTATTTACTATAAGTAAAGCATGACCTGTAAGATATTTGAATTATTGCATTTCATATCTTGTTCAAGGGTGCACTCTTTAATTTTCTTCCACTGCAAACATGGTGAGATTCATCTCCAATTGATGCCTCACTTTTTTTAACAGTTCTATAAGTTTCATTCACTCCATTTGATATTAAAATTTTGACTCAGACAACGAAATACAACCTTTGTACTATCCTATTATTAATTTCATTTAAGGATCATTTCCCATATAACTAAAGGTAGGAAAAGAACTCTTTAAAACATTCTCTTTAAACATTCTTGATGCCTGACATTATTCATTGATCCTTAGAATCAATCTCAGGAACAACAGGGGTTGAGTACAATCATCTTGGGGAAGTGTGTGAGTCAAGATAGGCAAGCCAAAGGGAGGAAATATGTATAGGTTGGAACAACAATTTTTGCACATTTAGTTTTTGTGCATGATCATAAAGGAGAGAGAAATAAAGAGAGATTGAAGTTGGAACATCCATGGAGGGTGAATTCTATAGCATGATGGAGCACATATGGAGTGTTTTGGAGTTGAATATTGAGGATCCAATTTTTTAGACCTGAAGAGTGAACTCCTGAGTGATTTGAACTATAACAAAAAGTGTTCGCTATTGTTCATTGGTAGTTTTTCTAGTAGCAAGTTCCCTTGATTTCCCAACTAAGAGATTATTGGTTACCTATGCCAGAGACCCTGATAAATTAATGGGACACTCAAGGGACTGATATCAGTGAAGGGGTACATTCCTTGGGTTGGGAAGGTCGAGAGGAAGAGAGATGGTGGAAAACCAGGATAGTTTTAGGAGAGTATCAGTGGGTTATGAGAATTTTTAGTTGTGAGTGGACAATGAGAGACCACCCTCTTTTGTGAATTGCTAGCGTCGGCTCGAGGGTGACTTTATGTTGATATTTGGAGCATAAAGTATATGGTTGGGTGGATCTTCAATCTCAAGTAGTTGGTTGCACAACTATTGTTAAAAGATAAGTGTTTTATCTATTTTATATCTTGTATTTATGAGTTAAATTGTTGTTCATGAAATCTATGTATTAGACTGATTTATATGCTACTGTAATTGAGTTATTAGTTTCATTTTGTGTTTATATCAGAGTGTTGTAGATGCATCTAATTTATGGTAATAGACAATAGTTAAATCTGGTTGTAGTTGTAGCTAATAAGATACATGAATTTAATTAGCTGTGAAAATTTTGTATTTATGGGTATTTCACACCATAATGTTCCTCAACTAGGCTGGGGTACATTACAAGTGTCATGCTCAAAATTGTACAAACAACCTCACACTTGAAATTGTATAATTAGTTTTCTTGCTCAAAAGTACATAACTCATTATGAATCCATTGTTACATCAATAGTTCCTTCTAAAAAGATTCAAAGTTCATGACCTAAGGAACTTTACTCAAGCCAATGCATGTTGTGAAGGAATTCAACATTCTACTCATCAATCTCTATGTGTATTGTAGAATGTATGCAAACTCTACAAGAAAAAAATTAAGGGAAAGAATTCCAACATGACTTTCTTGGAAAAAGAAACAAAAGTTATTTCATAAGAGAGAGGTAGGAATTAAGCATCTTGTCAATGGAAATACACTTGATCCATGCAGTTTAATTGTTGAAATTCTCAAATGGGGAGCTTCATATTTTTATGCACTTCTCGAAGATATGTCCATTCCAACAATTTGGCATGGGTTTCCCTTAGACCAAAAAGTTAGAAAAGTGATCCCTATTCACAAAGGTAGAGATATAAATCATGTGAGAAACTCTAAAACATCATGGTCAATAACCTATTTTCCAACCTATTTGGGACCATTCTATAGAGGAAAATAAGTAAATGGATTGAAGAAAACAATGTTTGAGCTCCTTCTCAAGCTAGTTTTGAGATAGGAATTCAACCATAAACTACATGGTAACCATTAGTTGTTGCTAAGAAAACACAAGGGGAATGTAATATGAGTTATTGTTTCTTTATAAAATTTTATAGATTTTTTGGAACAAATCCTTGAATAAAATTTTAATCAGGAATGTTGTTAGTAGGAGTTCCAACCAATTGATTGGAGAGAAGTACCTTTCTGTTTATATAAAAATGTTCTTCTATAATTGGTGGTACTCATAATTGATAAAAAAAAAGTAGGATAGTAAACACTGTGGCTGGTAAATAATTATAAACCCATTAAACAATGCACGTGACCATTAAAATATAGAGAAGCTCCATTTTAAACTCATAGATAGAAAAATAACATAGAAAGTAGAGAGATTCATCACATAAGATCTCATGTTTATCCTAGAAACCCAAATGGTAAAGCCAATGTTCAAGTGGATTTGTCCAAACTCTTTATTATGCCACGATAGGCAAGTTATATGATCTCCAGTTCATCCTCATGCTCCTCATGGACGTTTAGGTAGAACTATCATCACTTTCAACCAAAGAAACCCCTCTTCCTTTGTGGGGAAATAGTATATAGGATGATGGATTAGATAAAGGATATATGGAAGGTCAAGCATCCTTAACCCTTTATCTTCCCCAATTTCACTCCCCCCCACTTTGTCTTTTTTTCTGTTTAGTACATTGGAGAAGATGTCTCGTAGATTTTTTTTTTTTTAAATGGGATATTTTTTTAACAAAATATTTCTCCTTGTAACTATACATTCCATATGATTTCCTTATTATGTATTTAATGACAGGGGTGGACATTGATCATTATGGGATGGGGCCCTTCATACCAAAAACCCAATCTCCTTCATCCATAGGCTCGATCCTTGCCAATACTGATCATCATAGAGTTTGTGTTGATAGCCAATTGTTTTTGTGCAAATCCAATTTAGATCATACCTCCCCATTTGGAGGATTTTGATCCCCAAAATATAGATTGTTGAGGATATGTAAGCATGTGGCATCCATTTTATTTTCCATATCAATCATTCCATCATTGAAGTTGGTTGTTTGTTTGTTTCTTGTCTACCTCTATTTTGTTGCTAGAGGAGTTATTATTTTTATCCCTTTCTATTCTTTAACAAAGTATTCCTTTCCACCCTTGACTAAGTGATATTTGTTTTCTCTCTTGTATAAAGTAGAATCCATATCCTATAGGTATGGAATTATAAACATCACTTCACATGCATCTAATGGTGCAACTTCACATTCTACTTCATCAACATAACTAGCATTAATGACAAACTTGATTTTGCATCTTTGAGTGATTCTCATAACATAATTCCCTTACAACCATGCTAGTGAACTTGGATACATTATATCATGAGTTTTTATACCAACATCATCAAATAATGTTTCATAAATCATATTACATTGAGAACCATTGTCAAACATGGCATTTACCTTCCAATTATTTACTAGAATTTTTATTAAGAATAGTACATGTTTATCTCCACTTACCATTTTTTCTTTTATCTTGTTATCTAGTTGTTCTTTCTTAGTGGACTTTATCCATTTTGAACATAATTCTAGATGAAGTTTCCATCACTTCTCTTCCTTTTTCCCATCCTCTTTATAATTTTTTCAATGCCTATTAGGATCCCTCCTTCTTTTGGCCATCGATACCATATTCTGGTCTTTTCTCTTGTTGGTTTCTTCTTGGCCCTAATGTTGTTTCCCCTTATTAGAGTACAACTCAATATAAAGAGCATTTGTTCTCACCTTGTCTATGCTATTCACACAAAGATGCTGCAATTTCCTTCAGATATGGTTGAAAGGTCCTCCAAGGCACTTCACTACCACCCCTATATCTTCCAAAGAGATATTGTTGGATCATGTTGTCATTGATGCCAATGGTTTGATTATTTGGGAGATTGTTGGATCATATGTCATTGATGTAAATGGTTTGGTTTGATTGATGTCATTGATTGATGTCAAGTAATTGATTGATATGATGCACTTGATGAGAATGATATATGTCCAAGTGGAAACCAATTGAT
>JASDQU010304680.1:2712-13786 GCA_032191745.1 Picea mariana
AATGGAATTTCCTAACTTACTTGTAGATATTGAGGTTGTGATATGGTTCCTATGTTCCTGGGATAGCAAATCATATATGGTTGAAAAAAATTTAAATAGATGGATAAATTATTTCACTATGTAGCAAAATCCATATCTAACCTCGCTAACAGTAACCAGTGTCCTTGTATTAAACCCTGTGAATTTCATGTGTTGTGTAGTAGAAAATTTACAGTTGAACCCGATAACGATTTGTGGTATCTTTGTTTTAAAACCTCGTGAATCCATGCGTTCATAGTTAGAATGGTTGTTTATTGTTGGGTTGACAAGAAAACGCCCCATCTCTATCTTGGTATAGTAGGCTGCCTGAACACTGCGTGTTTCCTCACCTGCGCGCCCCTCCCATTCTCGTCCTCGCATGTTGATCACCTGTGCATCCCTTCTCCTTTGTGTGACAGTCCCAGACTCCCCTTTTTACATTGGATTTTACCAGGATTAAAGCCCACGTATGGTGGCTCCCAAATCATTTTCCCTCTGGCTATCAAACGTCCCTTTGGTTGATGAAAACTCACACGGTGTTGTTGTAGATTTTCCCCACGAATTTGGCAGTTTAAATTCCTGAATTCACTTGTCGGATTGACTACGATTCGACTTCTAGATGTAGCTGCGTTTTCCCTGAATGCTACTATGCGTTTGCTATTTTGGAAACCCATCCTATTTTGGAAAGTCAAATATTACCACCTAGCCTCAAATTTGAATTTCATCTTCAAGCTTTAAAGATTTGAAGAATATTTGGGACAATCATTCAAGCCTATTCAAAGGAGAATATCATGGAGATTTTGATAGGATATCTTATCCAAGATATGAGTGGAGGATTTGAAGGAATAAGTTGAGAGAATAGTGGATCTATAATTTTGACACTCTTCAAGACTTTCATTTATATAAGAGAGTGTTCTCTCTTCATGAGGATCATCATGTAATGGATAATTTGGGAAGTTGGAGTTAGAGATGAGAGATTAGACTTAGTTCAGCTTGAAGTCTTAGAAGGGGATTCTTAGCTTTGTTATTCTTTCATGCTTTGTCATTTGACTCTTATAATATAATTTGATATTGATATATTGTGTGAGCTCACATATGTCTTTTGTCGTTCAACTCTTCACATGTTGTATTGCTTTTCCCTTATACAATTTCTTGCTTTCCTAGTTAGTCTTTCGATGCTTTCTTAGATTAGTTTCATTTTAGCAATTTAGATTAGATTACTTCTACTTCAGTCCTACATATATAGTGTGTGTGCTTCGTAAGCCTGCGAACCTCGGATTGACAAATTAAATAGTTGGGAAAATACTACAACGGAATTAAATGGCAATATTTCCGCCTAACAAGTTGCAGAGTAAATAAACAATGAACAAATGAACAATCATGCACATACACAGTACATCCATGTCATTATGTGGAAACCCAAAGTGGGAGAAAACCACATAATGTTTTTTCTTATATGTATTTAATAATTACATTCATTGGAAGCACCAACTTCCTTTGTTTTCTAGCTGCAACTAGAAGGAGGATCCAACCCCCTAGTTTCTCAAGCTAAAACCTGAGGGAAGCTCCAAATCCTCAATTCTCTGGCTACAACCAGAAGGAGGCTACAACCCCCTATGTTCTCTGGCTACAACCATAAGGTGGCTACAACCACCTGTCCTTGCCCCATCCAACCACCCTGATGTAGAAGTAGAATGATAGAACCATTATCACACTATCACTGTGATATATACTGTTGTAAACCTGTACCAATCAACCTGTAACAACTTATACGAATAACATGTGCCAACATGTACCATACATCAATCTGTACCTCAATCTGTACCATAGACAAATGCATCAACCATGCACCAAACCTGTACAAATAACCTATCCAAACAACATGTAATCATCCTATACCATAAACAAGTGGATCAACCATGCACCAAATATGTACCAATAATACATCAAATACACATAAACTATGACTAATCAAGATGTACCAACATCATTAACTATACAACTCATGTATGTGCCAACTCATCAACTACTTGTCTCAACCATGTACCCAACATGTACCTCAATCAAAATCCCTCATCAATTTCATCATCCAAATATGATTTGTAACTCTGTAATAGACCTAGTGTATGTGATCACATACTTGCAAACCTTCCTTAACATTAACAACAAGAGACTAGCATTTTCATCAAACTTTACCTTAGTATCACATGACTAATTTTGGATAGTCAACAACCCTAAATTGAAATAATCATAACTATGTACCTATAATGAATAAAGATATGAAAATAGTACCAAATGTTCTTTAGTGTCTTTTATGCAATTCCTTCAAGTTTCACTACTTGGAACCTCTCAGAAAAGGAGTTATAGCCAAAATGGCATACCTTGTTGAATTCTGGCTTATTCGAGAGAGAGAACTTGTAGAGAGTGCCCCACACAAAATATTTGTTGTATGGATCTGAAAATGGTACAAAGAATACTAAATACAATACTCTAAAAAATAAATTTTGTCTTACTGAATTTGGATATTTTATGAAGAAGTTATGACGTTTTTACCCAAAACACTTGTTTTAGACTAATTTCAGGACTAGGCACAAACCTTATTTTCCACGGAGTGTAACTCCAAAAATACAACGACCCACAAGATGAAATTTGTATCACAACTACTTGGATATGTTTTCTCAATGACCTCCCAATTTCATGGTCTGAATCATTCTAGAAAAACATTTATTGCGACAATGGTGAGATGACCTATAAATAACATACCTTAGAAAGCATCATCAAAAGAATTTATCCTCCCTTGAATTTCAGTCTTCTTTACTTCACCTTCTCTCTAAAATTCGGCTTAGATATCCTTTGGTTACCTCAGTCACTTTTATATATTCAATATGCTCAAGTTTGATTAAAATGAGAGAGTCTTTCCTCTTATTTATACTTTCATGTATCTTCCTCAAGGGGTTACCTTTTAACCATCAAACCCACTTTCCTTATTTTAGGGTTAACCCACTTCTAACCACTTGTCCACTTAGTAATTTCTCCATTAATTTTATTATTTAAATAATTTTTTTGTATTCACTTTGACTTATAGTACACTCATCACTTCACTTTATTATTTAAATAATTTCTTCTTTGCGAGCACTTTGACTACTTTGACCTTTTGGGCCTTCTAAATGACTCATGAGGGTTCTCCAACTTCACATGGCCATAACTCTCTAACTGTGAGGATTTATGTGACATTCCACATACCACCAGAAATGTCATGACATGTACTATCCATCCAGAATAGTCTTACCTTAAAATATATTAAAACTCATACCATTATACATCAAACAAACTTGGTTCCATTACCAAAACCTTTGTGCTACTGGAATTTCTTCAAGGGTTTACATCAATGAAAACCATCCTAAATAATCAATAGTGCCACCATTTCTACCACCAAGATCCATTCCGATGAACCTGATAAGCTGAGGAAGATGAGCTCCTCTTTCATAGATGTGGGTGAAAGGTACTCTGTTGCACTTCATCGTTGATAGTGGTAGTTATAAGAACCTCATCTCAGCAGAGGTCATCAAGTGGTTAGCCCTGCCAACAATGCCACACCCACAACCCTACACCATCGGATAGCTCCACCAAAGGAGAAATCTTTGCGTCAACCACTAGTGTCACTTGTCGTACAACATCAATCCATTCAAATATGAGGTATTGTGTGATGTTTCTCCCCTTGAAGTTTGTGATGTTCTTTTGGTCCAACCTTATTTATGTAAATTTCATGTTGTATATGAGTCTAGGCCCCACAATGTTATTATTACTTTGAACAAGAAATTGTACAGGATACCCAAGGTAGTCCCACCTAGTTCCATTTCCTTGATATCTACCAAGCAATGAAGGAAGGTCATCTCTCAAACCGGGAAGCTTGTCTTCTTCATGATTCACTCTTAGAGTGAGGAAAATATTGCAGCCACATCCGTAGCCTCCGCGAACGACCTCTCCATGCAACAAAAGTAAGTGGATAAGGTCATGGAAGAATACAAAGAGACCTTCTCCTCACCTAATGCGGTACCTCTGCATTGTCAGGTCAAGCATTCCATCGATCTGAACCTCGACTCATTGCTACCCAATGGAATGGTCTATCATCTCTCTATGTTATAAAACGTGGAGATCCATCATCAGATCCAAGAACTGCTCCACAAGGGGCACATCCTATTATCACTCTATAAATTTCTTTTGGCTGAGGAAAGAAAATCACAAAGGTAACCACAAACCAAATTGAGGCTGGAAGCTATCCCTTCCAACTTAGAGGGGGCTCTCTCTTGAAATTAATCACTGAAAGGATTGATCTGAAATTTTCTCCAAAGGATAGATCTCTAAGGCAAGATTGAATTCATAGAGTTGGTGGCAATGTGGACAGAAATTCCATTGGGCAATGGAGTCACTAAAAGGTCATAAATAAATGAAGGTTTACTGGACACTTGGTGAATTGAAAAGTGACTAATTAGAGGCAAGATAGAGAGAACTCCTTTAGTCCAATTAGATATCATTGTAGATAAAATATTACAAAGAAAACATATAATCCCTTAGGGAATCTATCAAGGATGAATCCCAAGGTGATTACAGTAGAAAGACAACTGAAATTACATGCAAAAGAGCATCAAATGCAGATGAATTCTGGTACATATAGTCCACATTAACATAGAGAAGAATATATATTAGACATATGAATTTAGACTAGAAGAATAGAACTGTAGGATCACATGCATAAAACAACACAATCACAAGTATCTCTGGAGTCAAAATTCAAGGACTTCTGATCCTACAAATTTCATTAATATCAGAGAAAATTACAAAAACGTATTCAACAGTCTTTTCTTACATGCTTGCCAATCCTAAGATCACATAGCTTCATAAAATATATACAAAATGTCTTCCTATCCTTCCAAAATTTGAATTCAACTACCATACTATGATAAAGCTACAGTTACAATATATATGGCTACAAAATATGAACAAACTGCTAAGAAGGAGTCAAACTTGACTCATTAATTTCACATAACAACTTGATCAAAGAAAATCATTGAATCCCTAATATGATGCTCTTGACCCTTGCATTCGATGTGGACAAGCTAGCACACCTTTTTGACTCATTGAAACTGATTTGGAGGCACTCTGGAAACTCTATCATAGTTTTGCAGCATGTCTGCTACGCAACATCAACCTACAACAGAAACACAACACAGTTGCACAACAACTGCTTTATGCCCTTTGCTTGTTTTTTTTGACCCAGGATGATTTATGATGATGGTTGATGGTAATAATAACTTCATATTCATGGTAGGGTGCCCTAGATCCCCTTCCCTCCAAAAAAAATCGTTTTCCTCTCAAACTTTAAAACTTTGATATATGTAAAACTGCCATGAATGAGCTCACTTTACCTTCTGACTGATAAATTCCTTATCTTTATGCATTCAATGTCTATCTCATTATCACTCTGATATTCCCACTCAAAAATTGACAAAGAACTTCATACTGCTGCTTGAAATTGGATTGTTACAATTGTGCAACGTGCCTGTGCAACTATAAATTTTTCATTTACAGATCAAAATGATGATTTCAATGCATAATAGGGTAGGAACATGATCATGTATAATGATCCATGAAAAAATATCACTTTGCAAAAGAATTCCATATTCAACTATTAAGGCATTTTGATAATTAGGGTTAGGGTTTTTTCTGTTGCTCATTGACAAAAAGGCAAATTTGATGAATCCATCTCTAAGGACTCAAATTTTTGATTCTTTAGCAAGAAAATCAAGCTGTCCCTTCCCCCTGTTATCTATCTCCAACTTCTGCAAGTTTTTTTTGAGTGATTTCTTCTCTTTCCTCAAAGTCAAATTTTGTTGATATATGTTCTTCCACTGTTTATGTAGAGACAAGTTTATTTTCACCATGAATATGGTGTTGTCTATTGCAAGCTCACAATCATCTAGGAGTTCTATACATTTAATATTTTCTCTTCTATTCTCCTCCCTCTGTTGGAGTATCATATTGTGTGCTTCTCTTAGTTGTTTTATTAATATTTTAAAAGTATGTTGACCCTCATCACAAGTAGTGATTTTCTTTTCTATTGATTATCTATTTATTGGATGTTCTTCTTGAGATTTCATATTTTTGGCTGAGGATCTGGTCAAAGGAGCACTAGGCTTATAGGTATTTCTTTCACTTCTAGACTTTTCTCCATTGCCTTCCCTTTACCCTTTGTGTTGGAGTTTGTTCGAGTTACATGCACTGATGTTTCACCTGTCACTTAGATATCTTTCTTAGAGGCTTGTTCCATGGATTTTTTCTTCATTTCCCTATTTTCATGCTGCAACTGTGCTATGAAAAAATGGGCTTTCTTTAACTGTCGTTGCAGCTCAATGATAAGGTTGTCTTTGTCATTAGGGAATTATGTTTATGTGAAGGCCTTTGGATCTTCATTAAGTGCTTGTTATTTGTGAATGACATGCATCCTTCTAGTTGTTGACCTAGTAATTGGTTTTCTAGGAGTTGTGACCTCTTCTGGGGAAAATTGGAACCTTTTCCCCTTCTTTTACCTTGTTGACTTACTGCAGGCTCCTCAGTTTCCTTTTCCCTCTTTTTTACAGAAATATCAGGGACATATGCGGTGGTCTTTTCTATAGATGAAGGTGTATCTCTCATGCTCTGAGGGCTACTAAAAGAATCAAATGATATCTATGCTGAGACAAAAGCTTCCCTATCTCGATTCCTCTTTCTAAGCTCTTCTAACACCAACAAATTTATCAATGAAAAATGGAAGAGGCTAGGTTCTCCTTGATATTTCCTTACTATTACTTTGTCAGCCATCTTCCCTAGGCTTCTGAAAAGGTAATAGGGAAGGTTCAAAGGTTTCCTACTAGTGAAGTGAATTAAGATCCTGATATGATATTGGTAAATTGTAGTGAATCTCCCTTCACATGTAAAAAAATTTTGAATTAATCTCAACAAATTACTATGATTCTCTAGCATAAGTTCTATGGGTATGGTGGCTCCAAAATCAATGTTTCTAAATTCAGGCTTAAAAAATTCATGATAGTAGGCTAGATCCAATTGAATACCTTTGAACCATTTTTCTCCATGAGAAGGGATATATGTTGCAGCAGTGATGGTGTCTTCAGAAACCTGAAACTACATGTTTCCCACCTTAGCCCCAATTCCATTAAAACGCAATGCAAACTCCTTTTCCACCTACATGTTGTACCCTTGAAGCTTTTCACAAAACCTGATGCAACCCACTTGTTCAAAAGAAACCTTGACTACTAGATCTGCATTCACTAGCATTAGACCTTGAGGCTCAAATATGAAAATATCACCTTTGTGTTCCTCCTCCTGCCTTATGGATTTTCCATGATGTTGGTATGTATCAATTTCCCATGAAAAAAAAAAGATTGTGTGTAGTGTAAAATGCAACGCTTGTAGATGTGCAAAAAATGAGAAAAATTAGGTTTGATGTAGCAAGGGATATATGTTGTAAGGAGAAGCTTGAGTTTTTTGGTTCATAAGAAAGGTTTTCCTTTCAAAATTCAACCAGGATCCTGAAAAAATAGTTGGAGGGTGCAATACTAGGGTAAGTGATGGTGTGCAACACTGTGAGCAACATCCCCTGAAACCCGTGTGCAACAAGATTGGATTTGAGATTTGCATATTTGCAAAGAATAAGAGAGGTATGTGAGGGTGTTACTGGATAAATCGGTAGGTGTAGACACTAACTGATCTTTCTAGATCCACCTAGATCTAGAACAAAACACACCAGAACATGACGCTTTCCTTAAGTTTTAAATATTGAATTTACTAACTAAAGAGGGATAGGTGAAATAATGTTTAAACACCGCTTCCTCTCGCTATTGCCATCCTAGCTCCGTTCCAACACTCATACAATGATGAACCTACAAAAGAATGCAACCAACCAAAGTGATAGTAATAGCATAAACTCAATATAAACCTATGTATGTGATCAAGGAATCATATAATAAAACACAACAAGCTTTATAGGAAAGAATCATATTACTGTATCATATTAAATGTGAAAGAGAGATTATAACCATGGCCTTGATGTCGTAAGGTCCCTTCCAAATGTTTTTCGTTCCCCCCACACTTCTTGCTCCAAGGATTCTGAGACCATGGATCTGATAACTACTCACAATCTATCTTGACAAAGAAAATCTCAAAGCCACTCCAACCAAGCTAACAATTCCAAGCCAAAAACAACTAACTTTCTCCATGAGAGCTCCTCTCCTTTTATAAGCTGAAGAGGATAAGGTGAGGAGGTTAGGATGATCCCACTAAATCATGAAAGCGAGTAATATCCAAACTATTCAGATGCCACCTCACCATGGAATTTTCTCCTTCTAGAAGCAACAAGAAGATGCTCATTTTTCCCACATATGAGCATTCTCGCACCCTGCTTATAGAGCAACTTGTGAACCTATCACAAGCCATCTATGGTGCAACCTGCAAGAATCAGGCATTCTCGCACCTTGTCTATATAGCAACCTACAAACATCCTCTTTAATAGGGTTTTTACAAAGGAAAATGCAACTTCTTTTCTTAGGAAAAGGTGTTCTCCCTTCTTTCTTCAGGAACTCAGGCCACTGACCCCTCTGAAGATTACAGACAGGTTTACATCATTAACGGTCATAGGGATGATGAAAATAATGTGTAACAGAGGGGTTTCTTTGCATGGAAGATTAAGAATTCGAATGCAAAAAAACAATTGATTCGCCAATCATACCTATCATATCGGGTTGTACTTCAAAACCCAATTGCGCAACAAGTTGTGCAGTGCTTTAATTTGCTTGATGATGCCACGTGCCTCCAATGGATTTGAGCTCATGAGATTCTGTGAACCATGACAAGACTAATTCTAATTGATTTTGATTCACCTCATGATATTTCATTATGAATCTTTGGTGACATGATAACCCATATCTTTTGGCATCAAGACCATATGTTTCATGACTCAAACCTTATTTATGACCTTATCTAAACAAATTTATTAATCACAAACCCATTAACTCGTGACCTAAGAGAAAAATTCCATGGTCTTTATGAGACCAAGGAATGACTTTACCCTATCATACATTTTTAACTCAAACTCTAACAACCTATTTATAGGACACTAACACATCTAACCCATCTCATCGCCTTGTGGCAGCCCAATCATGCTTGTATAGAAGAAAGACGGGACCTGGTGGCTTTGCATTGATTACCAGGCCCTGAATAAAATAACAATCAGGAACCCATACCCAATTCTATGAATTGGTGATCTCCTTGGTAATCTCAAGGGAGTCAAATACTTCAGTAAGATTGATCTAAAGTTTGGCTACCATTAGGTCCCAATAGAGAAGACAGATGTATGGAATACTTCCTTCAAGTCAAAAGAAGGTCTTTTTGAATGGATGGTCATGCCCTTTGGTTTGAAAAATTCCCCAACAACTTAATGAGGTCGATGGGCGATATATTGTGGCCTTTCACCAATTCTTTTGTAGTGGTGTACCTAGATGACATCCTCATGTACAAGAAGACTTGGGCGGAACACTTGCAACACATTCAACATGTTCTGCACACTCTGCGACAACACAAGCTATATGCAAACTTGGAAAAATTCTCCTTTGGCATGGACAGAGTCCACTACCTAGGCTACATTATTGATGCACATGGTGTGCATGTGGATCTAGCCAAGATCCAAGTCATTTGTGACTGGCAAACCCCAACCATTCTCACTGAGCTTTAAAGCTTCTTAGGCCTTGCCAATTTCTATCGTAGATTTGTGTTAGGATTCTCCCATATTGAATGGGCCCTTAGCCAAATAAACAGAGGTGGTGGTAAGGAAAAAATTGTGTAGGGCCTTTCCCAATAGAAAGTGTTAGATGATATGAAGCAACACTTGTGCTCTGCCCCAATGATTTCATTACCTGACCTACCACAACCCTTTGAGATCGAGACAGATGCTTTAGACTATGCTGTGGGCACAGTCATCACTCAACACAGCCACCCTTGTGGCCTATCATAGTGAGAAACTATTAGATTTCATCTGTAAGTACCCTACTTACGACAAAGAATTGTAATCTATTATGCAATCCTATCTCCATTGGAGGCATTACATTCTCAAGAAGAAGACAATCATCCACATTGATCATAATCCATTGAAGTTCATGCAGACACAAGGAAAATTGTAGAATGAATGCCATCAGAAGTGGTCTACATATTTGTAGCAGTTCCACCTCAACATCAAGTATAAAATAGAAAGTACCAACCAAGTCATTGATTTCCCCAGCTGACCTCCAGTCGCGAAACTCACCAAAGTGCTCGATTCTTGCGGCCATGAGACATCTTGATAGCCCCACCTCTATGAGACAGATCCGGACTTCTCCAACACCTACCAGATGTTGGGTGCAAACAAAACTGTTACCAATTTCCTTCTGCAGGATGGGCTACTGTGCCATCTGGGCCATCTATGCAATCCATCAAGTGAGTGAGAGAAGCTAATTTTGGAAGCCCACTATAGTCATGTGGAAAGACACTTCAGCGTGGAAAAGACAATGGCAATGTTGTAGTGACATTTCTACTGGACGAAACTTCGACATGATATCAACAAGTATATGAGGTCCTACACTTCATGTGTTATTTCTAAATCGACCATTAAGAAATAAGGCTCACGATGATTCTAAGGGGCGCACAATAATGCAGGGACCTTATTCCTTAGAAGCCCTTAGTCTCCCACAAGTTCACCTGGCGAAGTGTTGACTCCAGGGGTTATTGATGTCTACCAATCAGTCAAGAGGCGAGTGGCACCCTTGGAGCACATAGTGCATCTTGAAGGGCACGTCGCGCAAGGGAACAGATGAGGCGAGTGGCACCCTTGGAGCACCTAGTGCGTCCTAAAGGGCACATCGCATTGATGATGATAGAGGATGAACCTAAATGGCCCTAAGACAATAATGGGTTAAGAAATTTTAAAAACAATTTCCCTAATTAAATGTTGCCCAGTACAAATCTAAGTTCT
>JASDQU010304685.1:0-13681 GCA_032191745.1 Picea mariana
ATCCTGCAGACATGTTAACAAAGGGAGTAACCAGGGAGAAACTGAGTTCCTTCTCAGTTTCAGTTGGTCTTCAAGAATGAAGATGAAGATGAGAAATTTTCCAGGTCCAAGAAGGTTCAGAGTCTAGCATATACAATAGCGGTGGAGTTGTTGAGATCAGTCTCCAAGTGGGATATTGTTGGTTGTGGAGCCTGGTTGTCTTCCTGATTTAGAGGTCCTTTACTTTCAACTATGTTTACACCCCATAAGTATGTACACTCTTCCACGCGGGGGAGTGCAAAGTGGGGGTACCCCCTCTGCAGGATCTGGGGGGGATATCCCTCCGGCTGGGGGGTCTCGGGGCAAGCACCCATAAGCGGGGGTTCGGGGGTGAAGCCTCCGAAGGAAAAATTGCCTTGTAAATGTGTATTGTAATTTCATTGTAAATTTGGACCATTCATTATAAGGTCGCAGATCTAACGGTAGAGATTATGTTAGGGTTTTTTTCCCTAGAAGGCAACCCTCTTTTATGAGGGAAATGTATTGCGGCTATGATTGATGGCGAATATTGTATTATGAGATATGAGACTGTGAGAGAAAGAAGAGGAAGTTACAATGGGTTTGTTGTAGGTTGTATCCCTTCATATGCTGGATAATAATAAAGGATTGACCTAACAATTTCTCTGGTGGACATAGCCCACACTGGGTGAACCACGTAAATATGTGTCTCTATTGTATTGTGTATCTTCTGTGTTTTGTTTCCACATTTGTTTTATTTTATTACTCCAAGGTCCTTTTTTTCTAACATCTACCCAGTCTCTGTATCTCTTGAGCGTCTGTGCAGACTGCTATAAAGCCAATCCAAACAGTTCGCTTTATGGGCCTCCCCAATATGATATCAGTCTCTGCATACAAATACTTCTTCACTTGATAGCCATAATACTTACTATCAAGGAGTTTATCAAGGCTATACTTACACCCACCATACTTATTCATGCAAAGATTACCATCGAACGCGTCATAGCATAACTGTGCAAAAAAACCATATTTGAGGATTTCAACTTTCAAAACTGGATTCATGGGATCTAATAACCCATTCCACATGTTCGTTCCCTGAATATCACCCCACATATCCGCGAGCGCTTTGTTTTTGTGTTCGCCCATGTCTTGTAGTCCGCCAATAAGGGGATGCTCTATCCCATTCCAGTATATACCTTTGTAGTTTAACCTTGTCAACCTCCTCTTTGCTGAATATAAGACATGAGGATTATAGACATGAATTTATGAATTTCAATCCTCATTGTGTGTCAGTATGCTGGTTCGGATTCAAAACAATTTGTGGATCTCAATCGTCAATTACTCAAGGCCAGGTAAAGTAACAACGGCTTGGCTTCTACAATAGTATGCATGTGATCTTCCACAATGCAAACGATATTACACCGATCATGACTGTGTTTCCATATATAGAACAATCAGAGCACCATACGCGAATATAGATATGGTACAGGAAATTTGTTTGCAGCTTCATACAGGTTGGAATTTGGGAAATGGTTGGGTGACCTGCGAAATTCGGAAGTCGAATTGGACATAGGTTTTCTGTTCCTATATTCTTCCGGCATCTGATGACTCATCTCAAATCAATCGGTCAACATAGTATTAAGTGTCATGGCTATTTTCACAACTAGATACTAGACCCTAGGGATTACATGGCCTCCATACGTATTGAGCTAGAGCATCTATCTATTCTAGAATCTAGACACTGAGAATGAAAACTGAATTTAAAAATATGTATTCAAATGTTTAATGAAATCAATTTATTGGCTTCCCATGTTTGCTATCCTTTTCAACAAGACTTAAAAAATAAACGCATTAGAATTTCTGGTGAAAATGCCTTGGCCCATCTTGACTTTGCTTCCTCATAAATCAATTTTTTTTTACATTGCATTTTTCATGTCGTTTCCACAAAGATACAGTGACCATTGGGTCAAGGCATCTTTGTGGAAATGACAAGGAAGATGCGATGTAAAATAAAGAAATCGATTAACACCACCTGTAATAGAGTTCCTGGTGAAAATGCCTTGGCCCCATCTTGACTGTGCTTCCTTATAAATCTATTTTTTTTTTACATTGCATCTTCCATGTCATTTCCACAAAGATACCTTGGCCCCATATTCACTATATCTTTGTGGAAACGACATGAAAAATGGCCCAAGTAATACCGTGATTCGTTATAAACTGATTTATCTTTTTACATAATCTTCCATATTGTTTCCACAAAGATGCCTTGGCTCATCTTCACTGTGAAAAGTGAAGATGAGTTAAGGCATCTTCACTTTGAAGAGTGAATACGAGCCAAGTAATGCCTTGGCTCATCTTCATCTGCACAGTGAAGATGTCTGGGCTCATCTTCACTATGCAGAGTGAAGATGGCCCAAGCATTACTTGGCCCATCTTCACTCTTCACTCTAATGCCTTTGGCCCAGTGAAGAGTGAAGATGGGCCAAGTAATGCCCAAGAGTGAAGAGTGAAGATGGGGCCAAGCATCTTTCTGGAAACTACATGGAAGATTATGTAAAAAAATAAATCGATTTATAACGAAGCACAGTCAAGATGGGCCAAATGCATCCTTGTGGAAACTACATGGAAGATGTGATAAGTTAAAAAAAGACAACATGGAAGATGTGATAAAGTTGGAAAAATTTAAAGGTAATAATAGAAATTGAGAAATGGGCGTGTTGACCGGGACACCACCGTAGAGTATGAAAAGTAGTGATAAGTTAAAAAAAAATGACATGGAAGATGTGATAAAGTTGGAAAATTTTAAAGGTAATAATAGAAATTGAGAAATGGGCGTGTTGACCGGGACACCACCGTAGAGTACGAAAAGTAAAAAGGCGCGAACGAAAAGTAGAAAGGTAATAATAGAAATTGAAAATTGGGACACTGAAGCAAACAAAATGATGCATTTTTCTGACAATTCAAGTAATACGGTTCACTAGCCTCAATTCAAGCTGGAATAAGTAGAGAAATAGAAAAAGAAGAAAGTTGACTAGGGTCAATTTCTCCACAAATCAAGTAATAAGGTTCATACTCATCAATTCAAATCGGAATAAGTAGAGATAAAAAAGTAGAATTTGATTGGGGTTTAGAGGCGAGGAAAGTCAGGGAAATCCAATAACTTTATGGAAAGTTGGTGAGGTGTTTTGTGTCAATTTACTATGCAATTCCATGTGGAATTTGGCTTCCACTAATAAAACAAAAACACATATAGGTGACCTTATTTAAAGTTGGTGAGGTGTTTTGTGTCAATTTACTCTCTAATTCCATATGGAATTGGACTTCCACCAATAAAACAAAAACGCATATCGGTGACGGTAAGAATTTGAAACTGATACTTCTAATTCTTTTCCTTTTGAAAATTTCATCAGATATTCTACTTATTGTTCAAGTCTTCGATTTGAAATCATTTCCTTCACTTGATTGTCGAATAATTATTGAATTTTCAACACATTCTGTTGTTGCCCTGTGGATTAGTTATCTTTTGTTATATTTATTGAATTTACAAAAGATGAGACTGGGAGATATGTGATAAGTTCGTTAAATCTCAGCAAAGTGTGATAGTGTGACAACAATAAGTTCAAAAGATATGAACATGAATATTCAAGAGTGAGAAAATGTGTTTTACATGTGAAATAATAGACTATAATCTGAACTCAATAACTACACTTTGCCATAAAATATTTGACATAATAAGAAGTAAAGAAGATAATACAGAGAAGGCAATGTGCATACTGTGCAGAGAGCATAACTGTCGAGTATATTCATTAAGGGAAAAGAGATGAGCTAAATAGGCTCGAGCAAATCAATAAACAAAACAAGCGATCCTTTCTAACTCATACAGTTGGCCATAAGAATTGGCAGTGTATAGTCACACACTGTTGAGGTTATTGATATAGTTAACTCTCCCTCTTAAACTCAACAGTTACAAACATCAGTATTGATAATGCCCAAGTGTTGTCTCTGAAAATAAAAAATGAATTTTCCTAGTGGCTTTGTAAAAATATTCGCGAGCTGATCTCGAGAGTCACATAATTGAAGTGTGATGTCACCATTATTGACTAGCTCACATATGAAGTGAAAATGAGTGTCAATATGCTTTCTTTTCTTGTGAAACACATGGTTTTTTGATGGAGCAATTGCTGAGGTTGTGTCACAAAAGATAGGAGCTGGCTCATTTTCTGTATGTGACATATCATTCGATATTCTTCTTAGCCACATAGCTTGACAGGAAGCTGAGGTAGCAACGACATACTCTGCCTCTACAGAAGATATTGATACAATGGGCTGCTTCTTTGATGTCTAGGAAATCAGGTTTGTTCCCAGGTGAAAAGCATGTCCTAAGGTGTTTTCCCTATCATCTAGGATTCCTGCAAAATCATTGTCTGTGTAACTAGAGAAATGATTATCATGAAACTGAGTGTACCATAAGCCAAAATTGAGAGTGCCTGCAACATATCTCAGAATTCTTTTTGCCATCTTCCAGTGAGAATCTTTGGGGGATTCCATGAACCTGGAAACAAGATTGGCTGTATACATAATATCAGGCCTAGTTGCTGTAAGATACAACAAAATTCCAATAAACTTTTGTACAGGGTAGATTCCACTATAGAGCCTTCATCTTTCTTGCTCAATTTTGTGCCTAGGGGTGTAAGAGTTTCTGCTAGATTGCAGTCTTCCAAGCAGAATCTTTTGATGATGTCTGCTGCATACTTTTGATGACATACAAAAAATGCCTTTGGTTGATTGGTCAACCTCAATCCCCAAAAAATATTTTATGATGCCAAGATCTGTCATCTCAAACTCAGATTGCATGGCATGTTTAAAACTGGTTAACTCAAGATTTCCAGTATATATCATGTCATCAACATAAAAACATACAATCAAAAATTTATTGTGTTGATAAGTTTTGGTGTAAAGAGTTGGCTCATTTTGGATTCTGTTGAAACCAATCTTGATTAGGTAAGTATCAATTCTGTTGTACCAAGCTCTTGGAGCTTGCTTTAATCCATACAAGGCTTTCTTCAACTGATACATTTTGGTTGGTTGCTCTTTGACTCAAATCCAGGTGGCTGATCCACATAAACCTCTTCTTCTAAGACAACATTCAAGAAATATGACTTGACATCCACCTGGTATACTTGCCATTTGTGTTGAGCTGCTATGGCTAAGAGAGTCCTTACAGTGTCTAGCCTTGCTACTGGAGAAAAAGTTTCACCATAATCAATACCTGGTTGTTGTGAGAATCCATTGGCAACAAGTCTTGCCTTGTGTTTTTCAATCTGCCGCTTTTCATTGAGTTTAGTTTTGTAAACCCACTTGAAAACAATACTTTTCTTGTGTCTCAGTAGATCAACAAGATCCCATGTCTTGTTCTTCTCAATGGAGTCAATATCTTGGTTCATGGCTTGAAACCAATGTGGCTCCTTAGCTGCCTCCTTAAAAGATGTAGGTTGACATGACATTAATGCAAAATGATTGTGTTGATCAATATCATCCAACTACTGATAGATGTCTCTCAAGCTTCGAGTTCTCTGATTTTGAAGTTCAGAGGATGAATCTATGCTTGAAGTAGAGTTGTCCCGAGGACTTTCAGGCTGTCTTTGTACTTGCAATCTTGGAAGGGCAGGCTGATGTGTTTGTTGTCTTGAACTTTCTGTGTTTTCAAGAAGTGGCAGCAATGAATTTTGGCTGTCCATAGGTCAATTTTTAGACTCCCTCTAGAATTGATTTTCAAGAAATTTGACATCTCTGCTGAGAATTAGTTTCTTTGAAATCAAATTGTAGAGTCTGTAGGCTTTTGATGTCTCACTGTAGCCATAAAAAATGCATTTCTCACTTCTATCATCAAGTTTCTTCTTCAATTTAGAAGGTATGTGAGCAAATGCTATGAATCCAAAAATCTTGAGATGAGGAACATTTAGCTTTGTCCCACTCCATGCTTCTTGAGGGACCTTCATCTTGAGACTAGTGGTTGGAGATATATTCATGAGATAAACTGAGCATGCTACTGCTTCAGCCCAAAATAGTTTTGAGAGACATTTCTCTCTTAGAAGGCTTATTTCCATGTTCATTATTGTCTGATTTTTCCTTTCAACCACTCCATTTTATTGTGGAGTATACCTGGTTGTAGTTTGCATGATGATGACTTGTGATTTGCAAAAAATTGCAAATTATTTGGAGCTGTATTCTCCTCCTCCATTTGACCTGAGAAATTTTACATATTTTCCAGTGTTTTTCAGCTTCAACTTTGAATTCTTTGAACTTTGCAAAGGTTTTAGACTTGTGTCTGAAAAAATAGATCCAAATTTTCCTGCTAAAGTCATTAATAAGCATTAGAAAATAAAGACTTCGAACTATTGACGTTGTTTGCATTGGTCCACAGAGGTCAGTGTTAACCAGTTCTAAGTGTTGTTTGGCTTGCGTGGAGGACTATGGAAAACTAGTTCTCTTATGTTTTCCAAGAATACAAGACTCACATGGGGGATTTTGCTCTTTGAAGTTAGGTAGACCTTTGAACATGGAGTGCTTCTATAGAATACTTAGACTCTAAAAGGGTATATGTCCAAATATTGCATGTCGAACTATAGTTTCATTGGGGGTGGATGCACTTTGTGAATATGATTGGATCAGATTTGCAGTTCCAAGGGTTAGGGGAAACATCCTATTCTGAGTCATGTGGATTTTAGAAATCAAATTTTTGCTGGGGGTTTTATCATATATCCTACATGGCGCTCCTTCAAAAAGCACCTTATATCCATTTTCAATTTGCTGTCCTACACTTAACAGATTATGTTTCAGATCTGGAACATGATAGACATTGTTTATGTCTTTCTTTACATTTTGTTTAGTAAGAATAGGTACAATACCTTTTCCTTGAACTTTAACCAAGGAATCATTTCCAAGTGTAATATCAGATGAAATTGAAGAATCAATGCATGAAAGTAAATCTTTGCTGCCTATCATGTGATTGCTGCAACCATTGTCCAACAACCAGAGATCTTTATGTTGTTCTTCAATCTTGTGGCATGAGAGAAACATACCATCTGAGGTTTCTCTTTCATGATTTGAGACATGTTCTCTGCCTGAGAGATGATCTGCTTGCTTCTTCCAGCATTCAGATTCATAGTGTCCATAATTTTTGCAGCAATAGCATTGTATGCTTGATTTTTCATTTGATCTTATTCCTCTACCTCTTTGAGGCTAGAAACTTTGATTCTGGTTCTGTTGTCTTTGACCTTGGAAATTCTGATTCTGGTTCTGTTGTCAGTGATCTGCATTTGAATGATGGTTACTTGGACTTCTCCCTCTTCCTTGATGACCTCTGCTTCTCCCTCTGCTGAGGGAGAATTGAGTCTTGAAGGCATTAGCTATTTACTTATATGAAAGATGTACTCTGGTCTCATGTGTCAATAGAGAGCCCATTAATTCATCTGTTGAAAAATTTGACAGATCCTTGGATTCAAGGATGGCTGTAACAACCATTTCAAATTTCTTTGGTAGGATTTTGAGGACTTTCTCAACAATTATTTGATCATGGATGGCTTCACCAATCAATCTAATTTGGTTTAGAATTCCCATGACTCTGGTCATAAACTGATCAACGTTTTCAAACTCTGTCATTTTTAAAGTCTCAAAATGTGTCCTCAAGGTCTATAGTTTGATTGTTTTGACCCTGTCAATGCCTTAGTAAGCTGATTTAAGGATGTCCTAGGCTTGTTTTTAAGTAACAACGCCTATGATTTTTAAGAAAATCGAGTCATCCACTAAATTTTGAATCCATAATATGGATTTATTCTTTCTATTCATCTGTGTTGCCTGAGCAATCCTCTGTTGATTGGTCATGGCAACAAGGTCTGTTGGATCTAGTTCCACGTATCCAAGATCCACTAGATCCCAACACTCTTGTGCTTGTAAGAAGGATCTCATTCTAAGAGAGAAAAACTCATAGTTATTTCTAAGAAGAATCAGTCCTTGAGTTGGTCCTAAATTTCTAGAGGTGGCCATCCTGTAAAAACAAATTAACAGAAAAAATTGTTAGAGTTTTGCGTGCTTACCTATTTCCTGTGCGAAAAACATTGTCCGCGAAATCCTCTATGTGACTTCGAGCCGAAAAACACGGGGATGACCACTGCTTTGGAAACTGTATCCCCTCTAATGGCAGAATTGGTATTTCTAAGTTTACTCGAGAGCCAACAAAAAATTGAAGTTTAGATTCTCATGTGACCATGGGCGGAAAACCAGGTGCTCCGGGTCTTCAGGCTTCAGGCATTTTGACGCTGAAGGTCTCAATTCCTTCGAATAGATAAATGGTCGAATAATGGTCTTATTCCAAAGATTGATGGTCCTCGTTGATTTGAGATCAACAATCCTCAATTACTTTGGGACTTCATATGATATTCCTTTCTTCCCTGCTGTTGCTGCAAAGATCAATGATCCTCGTTGATTTGAGATCAATGGTCCACAAATACTTCAGGACTTCAGGTGATATGCCTTCCTTACCTGTTGCTACAAAGATCAATGATCCTCATTGATTTGAGATCAATGTTCAACATATACTTCGCGACTTCGGGTGATATGCCTTTCTTACCTACTATTGTAAAGATCAATGATCCTTGTTGATTTGAGATCAACGGTCCACATATACTTTTGGACTTCGGGTGATATGTATTTCATACCTGTTGTTGCTGCTGCAAAGATCAATGGTCCTTAGGCCTTAGCAAACAAATGAGCAAGATATTCTTCGAAACTTTGACATTTGGGAGTTTTCGTTTGCTAATACATGCAATCCTCTAGAGTGTCATATCGTCAAAGTGAGAGATCTGACTCCACATGGCCTCTTGTTTTGGACGACCAATATTTACTTTGGAACTTGAGGCTTTGGGTGTTCTGAGGTGCACAACATCACAAACCTTTGAAGTGTCAACCTTCCAAAGTGATAGATCTGTCGACGCATGTCCATAGCCTTCAAGGGCTCAAATTTACTTCGGGACTTCAGGTAGATCTCGCTCCGCAATACCTTTCAGAGTGCTAAGTCTCCAAAGTGATGGATCTGGTGCTGCGTGTCCTCATTGATGGATGGTCTAGATGAAATCTAGGCTTCGGGCCTTCAGGATTTCTGGCTTCTCGTGTCCATCTTTCTTTTGAAGTGATTATCGCTGAAGTGCAGGATCTCCTACCACGTGTCTACTTCAATCAATGATCTGGATCTACTTCAGCTCTTTGGAGCTTCAAGAGTCTTTTACTTCTTAGCTTCTTCTTTCTTCCTCCCAGAGTGCGAGATCACCTGACACATATCACTCGCTTGAAGATCAATGATCACGAGTGATTGTGGAGACTCAACTTGCTCACTCTTTAATCTCCTTTTCGATCTCTGCAAAGTGAGGATGCTTGTTTGTAGTGGGATCAATATCCATCGTTGATCTGTTGATCTGAAAATCTAAACAATCTTGATCGATTGCGGGCTCACAACTTGCTCGTGCCTTAATTTCCTCTCCGATCCCCGCAATGTGAAGATGCTCATTCGTAGTGGGATCGGTATCCGTCGTTGATCTGTTGACATGAAAAGATAAACGATCCTGAGTGATTGCGGGCTCACAACTTGCAGAAACTTTAATTTGTTTTCGATCCCCACAATGTTTCCCCATAGTCGATATCTCTACAATGAGATTTGACAGTCCTGACTTGATCTTTGCTTGATCTAACGGCTGATATTGCTCTCGCTCAGATATTACAGCTTAGAAAAAATTATCTTTACCTGCGGCCTCGTCGTCCTTTCTGAGCTTGATTAACAACTCAGATTTGTTCACAGGGCTGATCTTACAACTAATCTTGCTTCTCCTTTGCTGCTTCTGCAAACTTTCATCTTAAGAAATAATTTAACGAATCTTTCATGAATTCTTTAAATGCTCTCAAAATATTTAATTGTTCTAGTCTTTCTGTAGTTCGTCTTCCTCACGCTTGTTGTCTGCAATGATATTTTGAGCGCATGTGGACTGCAAAATGCTCTCCAAGCTCAGAGAAGAGTCTTTCTTCCTGTGCTCTCGTCTGCAAGACAATGTAGGCTCTATGCTCTTCTTCTTTTGATTGGGCTGCTCTCCAGGCACTGTGAAGAGGCTTACGTCCTGTGCTCTGATACCATGACAAAATAAGAAGTAAAGAAGATAATACAAAGAAGATAGGTTGGAAACAAGAATGTGTAGAGAGCATAGCGTCGAGTATAGTCATTAAGGGAAAAGAGCTGAGCTAAATAGGCTCGAGCAAATCAAGAAACAAAACAAGAGATCCTAACTAACTCGTACAACTGGCCATGACAACTGGCAGTGTACAGTCACACGCTGTTCAGGTTACTGATATAATTAACAATATTTTCAAAATATACGAGGCTCTCAAAGCTTTGAAATTCAAAATTTTAGATTCTATAGATTACATGAGTAGATTACTACATAACTATGTTGGTTTCACTCATTCGATGCAGTTGACTTATTGGGAGGAGTATTAATAAAATGGGAGGATATAAATTATTTTCATATACATAAAACTGTGTAACTTGCAGTATTAACATCAAATAATTTTACATATAAATACATTGAATTTTGGCTTAAGATAGGTACACTATCTTAACTACACTAACAATTTGTTGATAGAATATCTCAACCACACACCAATATAGGAGATAATTAGCTGGAGAATATCTCCCATATCCAATTAACTTAAAGAACCTCTTAATTAATAGACCCAAACCACTCACATAGAGATAAACTCTACCTTACAATGACCAATAATAATAACAATCACAAATATGATCACACATAAAACTCTACCTAACAATTACCAATAAAATAAAAATTATAAATATGATCACACATAAGACAACTACGAGTTAATAATTCCAACACCCCCCCTTAATTATTACTTTTGTTAATCTTTCTCAAGTCAAGTCTTCGTCATCATCTAGTGCTTTGCAACAAATGCTCCATAAACTGAAGAATCTTATTATCATCAAAGTCTATATATGGGCCAACCTAGCACTTTCACTTGGTAGCTCGATCATTGCGAGAGATCACCCAATTTTCAAATTCCATATAAAGGAACAACCATCTATCGAAATGCATAGGTACCCAACTGCTGCAAGTGTTGGTTTAATAGGATGTCCTTTGTGTACATGGTTACTCAATTTCTTGATGAACTCCCATCAAATGTAAAACTTGTGTTTTTTAGGCACCTCCTAGAGTTTGCAACCAACATGGTCCACTCATGGAGCATCCAACCAAAACATGGTCCACTCATAGAGAATCCAACCAAAACATGGTCCATTCCTCCATGTGTGTACCAACTCTATAATGGAGTTTCATGCACTATACCGAACAAGTTATCCAAATCATTAGGGACACATGGAAAAGGGGTATGCATGCCTATCCAGGTCTTACAATGACATATATATCAGGTACAAGATTTGGAAATTTTCATGGACCAATACAAACAATTTATACATAACATCATAGACTATCTACAAATGCAAGGTGTGATTCAAATTTCTATCCGCCATTCCATACTTAGCCACTTTTTGGCCCATGGGTTCTTGAGTTGGCAGGCTAGAAATTGGGCCTCTATTGTTCCAGGGTCTACAAAAAGCACCCACAATTCTGTGATACAAATTGACAAGCAGACCTGCGGGCTGGCTGGATGAACATTGCACTTCCATTGTTTTGTGTCCTCCAAATAGCACTCGGAGTTCCACAGTATACAAATTGACAGATGGAATCGAGGACTGGTGGGTTCAAGTTTTCCATTGTTTACAAATGGTAATCCCTATCAACTATCTAACATATCTAAACATTATTTTCAATACTAAATTATTAATATTAAATATTGATATTGCAGAATTTAATTAGACAAGAAAGTTTGTACAATTTGGTCGGGCGAGTGATATAAAAGTTTTCTGACAAACGAACAATACATAGTAAACATGTACTTTTATAAATTATGGACATGATATTTTATACAACATATGCATATCCCTCATTCCATACTTAGGCACTTTTTAGATTGCGGGTTCTTGGCCTGACGAGATCAAAATTGAGCTTCTATTGTTCCGTGTCCTACAAATAACACCTAGAATTCCGTGATATACAAATTGACAGGCGGACTTGCGGGGTGGTTGGCTCAACATTGCACTTCTATTGTCTTGTGTCCTCCAAACAACACTCGAAGTTATGGGACATACAAATCGACAGGACCCCGCAACTCACAGATTCAAGATTGCAATTGTTTACGGATGGTCATCCTATCTAACTTTATCTAAAAACATTATTTTCAAATACTAAATTATTAATATTAAATATTGATATTGTACAATTGAATTACATTAAATTATTAAAGGATGTTGAATCGCTTATTTTTAAAAAAATGAAGGAAAGAAAATAAAGTTTTTTAAAAATTCTATCACCTCAAGCATAACAAGGACCAATTTGAATTTTAAGGGCATCGTGTTCATATGATAGAACAATTGCACTCCGCAGAGTATATAATCATTCATTTACAATTATTCTAGGACATTAATTTTACCGAGTTAATCGATTAAGCAAAAATGCCAAAACAACAACCAATTTGAATTTTAAGGGCCTCTTCTTGATATGATAGCACAATTGCACTTCGCACAGTATATATTCGTTGATTTCAAATAATTCCAGGAAAGTAATATTACCAATTTCATCGATCAACGTAATCTACTAAAACAAGCCACATACTACATTTGTGTTACAACGCCATAGAAATTTTTAAGCAGATCTACGGGCCAGCTGGCTAAAAAATTCAATTATATTGTTCTGTGTCCTCCAAACAACAGCTGGAGTTCCACGGTATACAAATTGAGAGACAAAGCACACAACCAAGAACCAACCAAACTTCAAACAGGCTACAAGCAAGTTCCCAGAAGGTTCCATAGAGCAGGACCCATCGACCTTTGCACCAAAAAATTTGATATACAAAGAAAAGATGTGGCCACATTCATTTTCTCTTGCATCTCGTATATGTTCCCAGTAGAAAATAATCGGGGCCATGGGATATATGGGGTTTTCTTCCATGCTTACCATTTTTTGGACCCAACAATCTTATCCGTGTGCAATCCCAACTAGCCAAGTCCAACAAACATTCATCTGGATGTTCAAGAAATATTGCAGAGACACATCAGGTATTTTCGTTTTCTGCCAAAGTTTGATATATATATATCTATTTTTCCCTTCTTCAACCGATATGCAAAATTGCATTGTCCTCATTTAAGGTGAATTTGTTGTGTATCCGAAGCTCCCGTAGCATGTAGACACTGCTTGCCTTTTTCTGTAGATATGTTTCATACAACAACTCTGCCAACTTAAGAAGCACCTTTTGTAACAGAGGCTGGCTAATCGTACAATGCACGGTTGTCTTGCCCATGGTTCGGATGAAACCATTGACGCAATGTCCATATATATATGGACATTTTTCACCGCATCGCAGACAATCAATCGTATCATCACTTATCAAAGTAGAGGCAGAAGTAAGAGAGTTTTATTTTTCACATATAGGTTCAAAGGGGGTCGAGTACACATTGGCTGCAACTAAAACACCTTCAACCTGGGAGTGCGAGCATAAGAATTAATACATT
>JASDQU010304686.1:0-11174 GCA_032191745.1 Picea mariana
GGAGTTCCTCTTCCTTGTAAGTTTTGAATTCCTCTTCCCTGATTTATTCATGCCTAGGCCATGATGCAAAGGCCACCAATTAGAAATCCCCCACATATGGATTGGGATTCCAATTGTAGAGGTGTGGTAAGATGAGGTTATGTAGGTAGAATTCACATAGTCTAGCCATTTCCTCCATGTTACAACCCTGATATGCATCTAATAAATCCTTGGGGGTATCAAGGTTTAACTTTACCAATTTAGCCAAGTGTTCAATTTGATTTTTATACCACTGTTCTTTTAGGGACATTTTATACGTCCTATTTGGTGGCCTGCATTCCATCATCTCTACAAACACTTTAGATATTGTCTTGATTGCAACTTCCATAATTTCTACCTATTCATTCTTGTCATGCAGTTCTATTTTTACCTTATTTAGTTGTTTCTTCATCTTCTAGTTATCCACCTTCAACTTCTAGCTATATTCCACTTTTTTCATTGTGATGATCTGATGTTTTTCCTACATAAGTTGGAGCTTCTTCTCCAACTCTTGAGAAGCCTATTCTTTCTATTTTCCTTTGTTGTATTTTGTCACTCTTTTCCATTTGATGATGCCGACGCCCTCCCTCCACAACCCGTAGGCCGGAAGGTCCATGCTAGCACAGGATCTTTCCTTTACTACTAGCTCGAAGAACTCTAAACAACTTTTTTATTTTCCTATCGGGAAATCTACACCCACAAAAAAATCTCACGGGATCCCCCCTTTACAATCGAGAGATCGGACTTTGTGACTTTGCGAGGTCAGTGGTCAAGCATTGGTCTCTTGAATTCTCGAAACTCGACAATAGTCAACGCTGACCCTTTACCTTTTCCTTTCGGGATTTTCTCTATTGCGATTTCGGTGATCACGAGGTCGAGTGACTTGCTTTCCCGACTCCCGAATCTTGATTTTCTGAAACTCCGATTCACACGTGAGTTTGACTTGTTGTATACCTGCGAGATCTCGGCTTGGGTTGTATACCTCCCTTCGACTGTAAACTTTAGTTGTCACCTCCCACCTCCCAAATTTTTGGACGTAAGCTATTTGATGTCGGTCTTGTAGATGAACACGTGATATAGTTTGGTTATGCGTACTTTTACCCTTTTTATTTTAGGAAGCGAACCACCTGGTACACCTCGATCTCCCTCACAATTAAAATTTATATACATGATAACACTTATAAAATAAAACTACTTGGGCAATTGGTAATGAACCAATGATTAGCAATTAGTAAGTATTTTATATTACATTAATATTTAGATGATAAATTGAAGGGATGATTTTAGTGATTACTAATGATTCATAGTAAATAGAAATGATTTATATTACATTAGCGATTAATAATTGATTGAAGTAATGATCTATATTAATAATCCTATCATAAAAAGGGCATTTATGTATTTCAGTATAATTCAATATAAATGAATTTAGGATTACTATATATATGGTTGTATTGAATTAATAATCCTACCATAAAAAAAGGCATTTATGTATTTCAGTATAATTCAATATAAATGAATTTAGGATGACTATATATATGGTTGTATTGAATTATGGACCCAATCCATTGATTGACATTATTTGGAGATGTATTATGTTTAGATTTTGAAATACAATCATTATGTTATATGGGTAGTCTTGATTGTAAGAATCCAAACTAATGATTGTTTTTAGTTTTAAATGATGGTTTTATAATTAATATGTTAAAAGCAAAGGATTAGATTAACGAATCAATTAATTATAAATTATGATTTAGGTAGTAACAAAAAAAATGGTTGAAATAATTAAATTATTTACAATTATCAAATGAAAGCTAGTGTGATGGTTCAACACTTAAGTGTATGATATCTTGTTCATTTACTAAATAATGTTCAGAAAGGAGGAAGGTTATTACATAGGGTGGTGCTAGGGTGAGTTAAAGCTCACTGAGGATAGGATTTGTCATTCTTGTGACATGTTGGTGCGTGAGGGGATTGGTGTTCTCATTATATACAACAGGTTGGTTCCTGAGAGGATTGGAATCCTTATTATCTATGACGGGTGGGTGCCCATTGAGTTGAAAATTTGTAACTTGTAAGTTTTTGCTTGTAGAAGAACATAAAGGAGATGTTATGTGGTTTTATCCCACATTGAGTTTCCACGTAAAATTTTGGTGTATTATGTTTACTGTGTTGTTTTTAATTTTTGCATGTATTTGATGTTTAAGTGAACATTTCTAAATAAATCAATGAAAATAATAGAAAATTAAGGAAATTAATGTAATATTGATTCACCCCCCAATCAATATTACTCTGAATCTCAACAATGATTGTTTGAGTGGTGTCTTGGTAGTACTCGACCTGGTGCCTGAAGTGTTTGATCTCTCTCCTCATAGACTTTGCCTCCCTTTGATCCTCCTTTTCTCTATCAATGGTGGAATTATATATGGCCATCCCAACCCCTAGAAATTCACTTACTTTGGTCAGTTTGGCGTCAAAGAAAGTTTCTTTCGTGGTAATCACTACTGCACCTTCCAAATTAAGTCTTATTTCCATACTAGTCCTTTTTACCTCAACTTATCTCTTCCTATCATATGCAATAACTTGGACATATGCTACCTCATCAACCGGTTCTAGGATCTGTTGGTCACCCCATGATAGAATGTTTCCTAAACTGTCTGGAGTGTGAAATTGTTCTAAGGTTGATTCCTTACCTTTTTCAATTGTTGGTATTTGGCTACTAGTGTTTTCTTTTTCTACACATGTTTCATTTTCTTGGCTTGGGGTTCTTCTGTATTATTGATTTTTTCAGCTCCTGCATCTAAAAATACCTCCTTTGTTTGCTCAATGTCAGTAGTGTTTTTGAACACATTTTCTATTTCTACCATTGATGATGGTGTCACTTCCTCAGGTGAGGAAGAGGTTGGAGGCTCTAACATAGTTCCTTCATTAACTAGGGAAGTACCTTTTCTTTATATTCCTTGTTTCCAACTGTGACTTCCCCAATTTGTTCTCCAATATCCACATCTTCTTCATTCTCTTCTCACTCTGGAGTCTTTTCCTCTGGAACCGAATCCTCACTTTCATTTTCATTCTTCTCATCTTAAGCTTCTTCTTCCTTTGAAGGTTGTGATCCCAATTTTTATTGAGTTTTGATGTTTTCAATTGTACCTGGAACCAATGCTACCTCCATTGGTTGTAATTATTCAGGTGGTTGGGATTCTTGTATCTCTCCATTAGATCGATTTATAATTGGGACCACTAAGGTGTCTATGTCATCACGTTCATCATCATAAATAGTTATTAGATCTAAAATTACAGGTTCCAAAACTCTTATGTCTAGTGTCTTTGTTAAGGTTTCAACTATCACTTCAGGATCTAGCTTCCCTACCTGTACCTTCTCCATGCCTAACTCTGGCTAACTATCACCTACTTCAGGTGAGGTTTCCCTTAGAGGTTCTTTCTCTTCCTCATCTATATGTATTTCTATTGGGGTTACTCTCGATGACTCTGATACTTGAACTCTTAGATTATTCCCATGTTCACAAAACACTCTCTTAGCCTCCAGTAAGAGTGATGGCCCTAGGAATATCATCAATAATACTAATGCATCCTTGGCTTCTTAATTTACTTTGTCAACCTAGGTTTTGTACAAACTTAAGATGTGTTGTGCAATGCATATGCAGTGTGCATTGACAATAGTATAGATATGAGACTGATCAAAGGTTGGAAGTGGTGCAGGGAAACAAAATTGTAGACTATTTATTTGAAGGAAAACAAACTAAATTGAAATGAAACTTAATCTAAAATTCATAGAATGAATTTAGTCTAATGGTAGTAAATAATAATGAGAAAATTGAAAGCAGAAGACAAATTCAATCTAAGTTGTGACATAAAATTGTAATTGAAGAAAAGCTAAACTAATGCATGAATAGAACATGCTAATTTGTCTAACCCCTTGATCAATAACAAGCCATATGCTTTTTTATTGTTTATTGATATTTTCATGAAAATAAGATTAAGATAAAATGAAATCTAGAACCAAAACAGTCCTCCAAGAAGTTTCTATAGGAACTGTGCAGTTTGTATAGGAACTCATACAGGAAGCCAAAATGAGGCCTAGAAAGGTAGTTTAAGTATTTAGAAGCATCAACAAAGCAAGATTAAAAATAAATGAAGTGGATCTAAGGTTCATTGTCTTGGGAGGCACCTAATAGTTCTCCCAAAGGCTATTGAACATTTCTACATGATGTATGTTGTAACTAACCAACCAATGATAAGCTTGAAAAAAACTAGAATTAATCATGCAAAACTATAGTAAGGTTCAAAAGAGAATGAAATGATATTTAATCACTAATTAACATGCATGAAAAGTACATAAATTGAAACATGGTCGTTGATCCCTATTGAGTGGGACCTACCCAAGAAGCACAAGGAGCCTTGAGGAAACTCTAATAAACTGCAGGAAAACCCATCTTTATTTCATTAACAACGAGAACAAATCAAGAGAAAAAGGATCTAAGTCTTCAACAAAAGTCTTCAAAACAAAAGTGTCAATGCAATATTCTAAAAAATCATGCCTTCCCTCTCTCCTAAGCTAGAGGTCTCTATATAGGCTTGAGAATTCGACCTACCTTTCTTAGATCAGGGAGAGAAGTGGGTAAATGAGGGATTTCAACCAATTACATTTGTATCTCGAAATGTTGTTGATCAGAAGTGCTCTGGCTTCAGAGGTAGGTGGGGACAATGTCATTTGATTCTTAACTGGTAGCACTCTGAGGGAAACAAAATCCTTTGTTTTTAGGGCGTTGGCACCCTTGAATCTTGAAGTTCAACCTGTTTGGTGCTACATACATATGTTGGCATAGATATTAGATCAGAAAGGCATATTATACACAAAAATCCACCTAAAAATACATTTACTAAGCAACATGCAAAAATATCCATGACTTACTATTAAATATGGTCAAAAACAAGTATTAAGTCATATTATGGTGGAAAAATGTGCTTAAGATGAGCCTTTGGGATAGGAAATAATTGGGCTCATCATTACCACCCAACTGAAAATTTTCACACCCTTTGTGAAAAAAAATATGGTTCCTCTATTCTTATTACTGCTACTACTTCCCACTAGGTTCCTGACCACTGTTAGGTTGTTTCCCTGTACCCTTCTGTTTTTCACTAAGTTGTTGTTGTTAAAAAACTTGCTGCTACTCAACACCCTGTTGTTGATCATTAACCTGTTGTTGACAATTAACCTATTGTTGATCGCTGAACTCTTGCCTCATATCCCAGGCCACATACCTTGTGATAGATTGTTAGTCATGATATCCCTTCTTTTTTACAATCTTGGCCCACTCTTCTTCTTATTTTATTGTGTTGAGGTCAACCACAGTTACCATAAGAAGGAGGAGTGGGGGATTGATATTCAACCCAATCCATTTAGTATTCATCTTTCTTAAATCCTATTTCTACCAAGGTTTCCTTAGGAGGGAAGGTTGTCGGGTATTGGGAGAGTGAGGCTCTCTTATTTGCAAACCATGAGGCAAGGAGTACCACCTCTTATGGAAATATTTGGTTGCCTCTTCTCCCAACAAAATTAATGAGTCATCTAGATGGGAAATTGCTTCCCTTTGCTTGGATTTCTAACCTAGGGCCGCATCTTTATCGAAAGAAAGGTTATAATGGTTGGTTATGACATCGACGGGCCTAGCTACCTAATCTCTATTCCACAAAGGTGTTTGGAGTTCCTCTTCCTTGTACGTTTTGAGTTCCTCTTCCCTGATTTCTTCATGCCTAGGCCATGATGCAAAGGCCACCAATTGGAAATCCCCCACATATGGATTGGGATTCCAATTGTAGAGGTGTGGTAGGATGAGGTTATGTAGGTAGAATTCACACAGTCTGTCCATTTCCTCCATCTTACAACCCTGATATGCATCTAATAAATCATTGGGGGTATCAAGGTTTAACTTTACCAATTTAGCCAAGTGTTCAATTTGATTTTTATACCACTGTTCTTTTAGGGACATTTTATATGTCCTATTTGGTGGCCTACATTCCATCATCTCTACAAACACTTTAGATATTGTCTTGATTGCAGCTTCCATAATTTCTACCTATTCATTCTTGTCATGCAGTTCTTTTTTTTCCTTATTTAGTTGTTTCTTCATCTTCTGGTTATCCACCTTCAACTTCTAGCTATTTTCCACCTTTTTCATTGTGATGATCTGATGTTTTTCCTGCATAAGTTGGAGCTTCTTCTCCAACTCTTGAGAAGCCTATTCTTTCTATTTTCCTTTGTTGCATTTTGTCACTCTTTTCCATTTGATAACATCAAATTTAGCCTTCTATAACTCTAATAAGTTTGAAAAGAGGATCTTCTCTACATGGGTCTTTGTCTTGGAGATCCCTTCAATAAGGATCATTTTTTCTTCTTTTGTTGTTACCTCCTCTTGAGGTTCCTTACACTTGGGATGAAATGGTGAGTGGAGTAGATAGTATTGGTTTTTTCTTCTTTTGAATCCTAATTCTGATATATATTCTCCTTTTAGGTTGCACCCATTCTGCATTGGTGATTTTTAAGGGACTGGCAGAAGGGGTCCCTAGTGAAGTTAGAGCATCAACCACTTCCTTATCCTTTTCATCCACTTTATACATTTTCTCCTTCTTTTGTTGTTTTGATATTTTGGGCCTAGTGATTATCTTAGGTTCTTCTCCCTTTTTCCTATCCTCCTCACTCATTGTTGCTTGCACTTATTCAAATGCTTGTAGATCCACATTTATTAAATCTTCCCACAAAATCATGTTCTTTAATTGTATAAGGGCATCTGAAACTATCAATTTTATGATCCCATGATGTGCTAAAAACTCTTGTTTTCCCTTCTATACCTTTAGGCTCATTTATTTTAATGATTGGAGGAGGAATTAAGGAATGCTCAAGTTATTATGTGGTTCCTAATTTGAAAGGTATATGAGCTGGTGTAAATAGTCTAAAGTGGTAAGCATATACCACACTCATCATGTCTTCACATCTGATGTACTTGATGATGTGATAGGTCACTTTTGGCCAAGTATGAGAGAGGGTCTCTCTTTTAATACCATTATTGTATTCATCTCGTTTCTCATTTGGGAGGAAGAATTTATTTTTGGTAGTAGTGGCTTCTTGTCTCTCCTCTTTATCCCAAGGGAGGCCCATGGGAAAACTAGTCATCCTACTAATGGAGGCTTCATTGATTATAATTACTAGTCCTCTCATTGTGGCCACATACTCCTTCTCGTGTATATTATGGAAGTTTAGAGAAAATTCTATAGCCACTTCATCATCATATCCTTTGACTCTTTCAAAATATCCCAACCAATTCCACTTTTGAAAAATTTCCAAAATTTATGGATTATCATAAACCCTAGAAGGTTTTGTTGTCTCCCTCTTCTTAAACCCATCTCCCATGGTTGATGTTTATGAGTTTAATATTTCAATGATGATGAGTTAAGTCTTAGAAGGGAGAAAAAAATGAGAGAACAATTGGTTATTGGTTTCCTATAGAGACCTCATTCAAAAAAAAGTGATAGCTTGAATGTTCTTTAGGTACTTATGGCGGTTAAGAAATTTCAACAAGAATTTACTTGGGAAAAAATTGAGGGTTCTTCAAAAAATTCAAGACACAATGATCTGTCTACAGTTTTTCTTTTAGGAACTTGTGTAAGAAAATTTATACAGGAACTATGTTCTACGGGACTGTATCAATCGATTTTCTACAGGATACAATTTTTCTCACAAACTCATACAAATCCTAGTAGATTCGACCATGGGTCTGCAAAACATAGGAATTTTGACAATATATGAGAATACTTTAACACATGGAGAGTGATTTATTGGCTATGAGGGTTTTAATGGATACCTATAGCAGCTTTGTTCTTGGAACAACTCCTTGGTTGAGTGTTTTTTCTTTGTTCATCTTCCTCCCAGTGATCCCATTTCCTTGTTTAGCACAACTAAAACTTAGCTCGAACTTACCTTCACATTTTCGAAATGGTGATTTGAATCCCTTTTACACTAATTTATGCCCAATTTTTGGATTAGACTATTGTCTTGTGAAAACTATCAATATATGTTTTAATTACTCCTTAATTCATGCTCACGACCCTTGGAATGATCCTCCACTTAAATTACTTAAATCTACATGCCAATTGAATCTTAGCACGAATTATGGCCACCCCCCAACTGACAAGACAGGTGAACATCCTTGTTTTCATCACCAAACTGTATTTTTATACATGTTTTGACCATACAAAATAAGCATGTATATTATTTTGTGAGGCCTGATGAATGTTTAGAAGGAAATATGAATGTGTTACCTTTGTTACCTTTGCATGCATTTAATTTTGTGTCTACAAATGGTTGGAGTAATGACATATTTTCTTGTTGGTCATCATTCAGTGGGTGATTGGTTTCTTGATGTTGTTTAGGTCCTTTGCTTGATATTGGTGTTGAATATGTCCTCATCGAGATGGGTGTTGAAATTTTATTTTGTAGAGATATATGGAATATCATGGCTTCCAAACGTTCTATAAGATACAAAGCATCCTATAGAATTGTAGCTTTTTATGCTGAAAATTTCTATAGAATACAAAGTATCCTATAGAAGTATGATTTAGTTGTCCTAAAGGTTGTATCGGATGTAGAAATGGTTGGAGAAGATTGTGGTGTTGTTTATATTAACAATTTGATCGTTGATGTTGGTCTTGACCCTTGAAGTCTTTCCATTATTTGTAGAAATGGTCATGTAGTTTGATCCTATAGAACCATGTAGGATGATCCTATAGAAATTTGTAGGATAACCTTGTAGGTTGTTTTTATTGAAACAAAGGGTAAAATGAAAATGTTGAATATGGAAAGTGGTATTGATGAATGAGAAAAAGGAAAGAAAAAGGATTTATGAATGAAAATGATGAAAAGTGTTATGTATGGATGTTGAAAGAAAATAAACTAAAAATGCTTATTATCCTTATTCTGTTGTTTTTGAATGTTTGTTGATTTCCTTATTGTGCATATGGTTATAGAAAATGAAGTGTTGGGTACCTAAAAAATGAAACATTAGTATTCTAATACATTTACTTGTTTTTTTCTTTTCTTTTATTTTTCTTAAGGTAGAGGTGTCATTACTGCATTTCACCAATACCCCACCCCATAAATCCTCTAGGAGGTTTTATTGATGAGGACAAACATTTGTTCCTTATATCTGAGATTGCCTCCATTGGAGGTTTTCACCCACAAATCTGGCTTGGATTCCTAAGGGAGGTTTTCATCCAGGTATTTGTTTTCTTTTTTTTTCATATCTCATTAATTGGATGGATTGAGAGCATATATGCTATCAATAACATACATATTTTGTGTCTTTAATGTTTTGATGAAATCTTCCCTTGTCATTGGCTTATTGTAAACTTTTATCGTGAATCCATTTACTACAAAGGGAATTATTTCTTCATCAATGATTTTGATCTATATTGAACCATTGGCATAGCATTTTTCAATGGTGTAAGGTCCTAACCATATAGTCATCATCTTCCCCTTGAAGTATTTGAATATTGAATCATATAACAAGACCTAGTCCCCTTCTTTGAAATTGTCATGCCAATATTTTCTTTGTTGCTGCACTACTTCAGTGCTAAAAAGTGTTTGCATTCTATACTCATTTGAGGAATTTAGTTGACTCAAACTTTGTCTTTGTGTTGATGGTAAATCCATGTCTAATTCAGTTTCTTTCCTTAATGTATGGTATTCAAATTCAATAGGGAGCATGTATTTCTTACCATAGACTAACTCAAATGGTGTGAGCCTAATGGTAGTATTCCATGTGATGTTGTATGCCCGCGATACATCTGTGAATTTCTTTGACAAATTTTTCTTGTTTATGTTCACTGTTTTGGTGAGGTTGTTCTCCATCTCTTGATTGGTGACTTCATCCTATCCATTTTCTTGTGAATGGTAGAGTGTTTATTTCCTATGACATATTTTGTGTTACTTCATGATTTCTTCAATAATTCTATATGTAAACTGAGGTCCTTGGTTTGTGACTATCTCTTTTGGATAACCAAACCTTGAGAATATGCATTCTTGGAGGAATGCAGCTACATTTCGTTCTATGGAATACTTCATAGCTTTTACTTCATCCCATTTGTTCAGATAGTTAGTGCATACTAATATGTGCCTCTTTTTCCTTGATGAAGGATTAGTTGGGCCTATAAAGTCCATGCCTCATTTTTCAAATGGTTCCATTTATACTTGGGCCTACAAAGGCATCTCATTCCTCTTTGTAGGATTCCCCATTCTCTGACATTCATTACAATGTGAAGTGCATTTTTGAGCATCTCTATGTAGGGTTGCCCAATAGTATCTAACATGTAAGATATTGTAAGTTGTTTTTTTGGGTCAATTAATTGTTGTAATAAAAAACCCTTTTACTTGTCAACCAGGTTCATAAATTGATGAGTTGTAAACATAGTATGTGCAGGTAAAAGGTGGAAGTTCAAGATATTCTCACTTTTCACATTATTCTGTCTTCTCATGAAACAAGGAAACCATACCCAATACTAATAATTCATCAAAATACCATCAAGCAAACCTTTCAAATAGTTTAACTTGGTATACAAAATGAATGTCAAGTATGAGAAGACAATAAATAACTTTATATGTCATGCATAGATCTCTGATCTATGCATGATATTGTTCTCTGATATGTTCTCATCTTAATTCTCAATCTGTAGATACCAATAGTTCACACACCAAAATACTCAAGCATTGATAGAGAACTAAAGACAAAGGATGGTAATTGGTTCTTTCATCAACTCTCCTTCTAGGATCCAAGATGAAATATTTCACTTAGATAGAATAGGTGCTCATGTTATGTATATGAGGTTATATTTGAAAATAAAAATCCAATCACTATCCAAAAACTAATGGAACAGAGTGTTAACTATGGTCATAATTTACACCCCAACCAATTCCATTAATTAGTAAGTTGTAAGGATGTTGAATCCTCATTAAATGCTACTTATCTTATATAAAATCCTTTAGTCTAGAGTCAAAGCTAATGAACAGTAAATATTATACTTGATCGACAATCAATACACTCAATGCAATGAATATGTGGTGATTTTTCACCTGTTGGAATACT
>JASDQU010304687.1:0-13681 GCA_032191745.1 Picea mariana
ATTTGCCTAAGGCTACGGAGGCAATCACAGAGGTAAGCTCAAACCGCTTGGAGTCTTGGATCTAGCCCTCCAAGACTCAGAGAGGGATCTCTCTTTCTAAATTAACTTGGTATGGAATAGGATAGATGTTAGGCTAGCTATGAAGGTATGGGGTTTTTTATTTTTAAATGGTTAGTTTGGGACAACAAGGAAGGCCATTGGGCAAATGGGGTCTGCGCTTAACAATGTGCTTCACTCTCAGAGCTTAGACATAAATCTTAAACATGGAAAGGTAGAGGAAATGTTGGATCAAATTAAGTTTTGATGGTGTTGATTTTAGGAAGAAATAGGGGAGGAAAAAGCGCGCAAATGAGCAATTAAGAATTCATAAACTAAGCTTTTTATAGGAGAAACATAAAGATTATCAAAAGATCAGATGTAGAGTATTTCACAATAAATTCTACTCTATTACTATCTTCTGATAATGAGAAATTGAAAACAAACGAAATGATAACAAGAAAACACTCCAACAGAGAAGGGAAACGCCACCAACACCTCCACACAGGAATCTTGTAAATAACATGTCTAATTACTGATCAATCATTAAAGATTACATAAAAAGTTTTATGGCCAAACACATCCCACTATCCAGTAAAAGGGAAAAAGTTTCCTATAGGTTGAACCCCCTCACACTAGTCGAAACCTCTCCTCCTCAGCCCAGTCGAACCCCTGTTCTGTCTTTTACATATGCATAAATACAAAAATTTCTATCAGTCCTCCAAGACTCGTGCTTTAATTCTACTTTCTAAAAATAGAAAAGCAGTTACAATCATGCATGACATCTGTAAATTGTCTCCTAAAACAAACCAACAATAAATTAAATGGAAACTAAATTTGGTAACTATTTTCTTTGGTTGTCCTGAATTTACTGAAGGTTGTTAGGATTTGCTAGCAGCTAGCGAATCGATACTCCAACTACTGCCTGAAATATAGGGAAACTATGCCACTTGTGATCTAACTACCAGGTGTTCACTGTAAATGAACTCACTGTTTCCATATGGTTCAACCAATACCTAAAAGCTGGGATACTTTCCATTTGTGTTATTTGGATGCCTCGAAAATAGCGATATTCTGCCACCTCAAGGACACCTACATGTACCAATTTGCCTAACTGTTCCACATCGTACTCACTGTTGCTGCTGGATGTTAAAGTTACCGCATTTCCATATCCTTCGGCACTTGTAAGAAGGAAAGTATTTAGATTTTGTTGTCGAGCAAATGCTTCCTCTTGGTTGACAACTGAAAGCCATGTTGCACTCTCCTTTGTTGTCATCTTATCCTACAAACATTAAGACTACCTCACAAGTTTGCGAATTTTTGCAATATCGGGAGGCATGTGCTTGATCACAGCAGTGAGAACCCCTACCTTCTAGGCCTTGAGATTATCATAGGCACCGCTCACTGGCTTCCCTTTCTCTGGAATTATACCATATATAAAACCTTGAGCCTTACAAACCTCCATCAACTTTAGCATGTATTTCAAAATACCATCTTGTGCCCTTGACATCTTCTTTCTTCTCGCTTGCTTTTGAGATTGCCTCTGCTTTGCATCATCAACGACATAATTTCCTTTTCTCTGCTCCTTCAAGTGCCGAAGCCTGACAAAGAATACTCCAGGCTGATCCATTATCACCGTTAAACAGGTGGCATGAAAAACTGTTGATTTACCTCCCAGAAAACCCAAAACCATGTTTGCCTTCTCTCTCAATGATGTTTGTGGTGATTCGGAGCAATTAAAAATTGCATCTTAATTTTCCAAAAGAAAATGCCTCCACTGTCTTAAAGAAGTCCCGTTCCTGGATCATTAGAAGTAACATTCCCCGAATTCACAGTCTATTGGATTGATGGACAGAGAACCAAGAATGTTATCCAAGCTTTCTGATTGTATAGGAGGTTTGCTATTACTTTGCTCTATATTTTGAGCAAAATCACTAAAGAAACTACCATTTTCTTTGTTTGATGTTCCTGTATCAACATTCTCCATTTCACAATGGTTACCAAGAACCTGAATTGAATTTAGACACAGCCCTCTTAGGATCCACGTCCTACATAGAGGACAACTGGTCTGATGAAGCAACATATTGTTTCCAGAACTCCACAAGAATGTACAGGGATAATCTTGGAACAATAGGTTGGCAACAACAAGTTATTTCAACCTCAGATTCATTCTTGAGCTCGAGCTTCTTTACAAGATATTTCTTAACGTATGAGACTAGTACATTTCCATCTTTGATTCTGAGATAACATTTGGAAATTTGTGGAAGAGCATTGTCTCCAACTTGATTTTATGAGGCTAATAGGGAAAACCAAAAAGGGTTACTTCTTCTTTCATATTTCATAAAGGAACCGTTTTCGAGAGATCCAACCACAACTCTCCGTTTCCTGCATACAAATACTCTCTTTGGACTTGTCATATGCAATTTTTGTGGCACCTTTGAATTAGGCGAATACAAACAATCTTCATGCCATCTCTGTTATTTGGAAAATACCATAAAAATCAACCTCCAAAATAAACTGCAACTACCAGCTTTATCATCCTCACTACTTACTGAGCATTTCTACTTCTTTTACATTATGCTGATCCTGTGAATCTTGAAGTGAACCCAAGAGAAACAACTCACATTGAGCATACTGTTGCATCAAGTGATCAACTAACACCAAAGCCACCATAGCTTCAACCATAGGTACAACTCTAGGGACTACGCATGGATCATGTCGACCACGTGCTTGGAGTTCAATCTTCTCTCTATTTCTGGTGACGGTCATTTGTTTCCTCATAATCGTTGACGTTGGTTTAAAAGAAAGTCTCACTTTTATCATCTCGCCATTAGATATCCCACCCTGTATACCAACTGATCTATTAGTTATGGTCCTAATATCTCCACTCTCATCCATGTAAGAATCATCATTGTGCTCACTGCCAGTAATTAGAGTTCCTGCAAACCCACTGCCAATTTCAAATCCTTTGGTAGTAGGCAAGGACATTAAAGCCTTTTCCAACTCTTCTTCATTTTAAAACTCCGGTTACCATCAATGAGTGCATTAGCATTTTAATTTGGGCATCAGCATGATCTTCAGACATGTGTTCGAAAATCCACCCGTATCCTTGTGCAGGCAATAAAAAATGGTAGAATCAATAAGACGTGCCCATCATGCTTACAGGTTTCAACCATGAAACTACCCAACTAGTCGAAACATGATCTCCATTACAGATGGCGCATCATGATCCGAACCTACAAACATTAGCCATCCACGCATGGCCATTACCTGATGCATAACCCCTAGTCGACACCTGGGCGCACAGGGTAACTCTATGTTTTTTTATTTTTAAAGTTTTGGGAATGAATCCCACATTCATGAGAAGAAAACACAACTGAGTATTGATATATGCCAATAGGTACAAATAATTCCGATGAAGTGAGCCCGAGGCTATCTTTGGAGTTTGGTGCTAGCGGTGCCTTATGTGTTTGTTGTTGGTTTGTGAAATGGTTTAACTCTCGGTGTTGAGTGCTTGGAGATTGGCCCTCGGCCAATATAAATTTTTGGAAAATAATTCTTCAACTTTTTGCATAAAACTCTACATAAAGGCTGAGGGGCCACTTTTTGCTCAATTCACCAAAAATAGATTATAAAAAACCCAAATTTGGCTAATAAACCCAACTTTGAATTTACCCACAAGAATAAAAAAAAAATCCATTCAAACCAATCCACAATTTTTTGCTAAAAATGCACCGGAACTCGCTTTGAAGCTCGCGTGTAGGTACTCATTTTTTGCTTGGTTAGTGTCGAGCGCTTTCTGCCACCTTCGCCATGCGTCATGAGAAAAAGTGTAAAGACTAAAATATATAAGTATTATTCAGAATACTGATTCCCTATTATATAGGGTTCTAACATAGGCTCCACCTGGGGAATATAGCTCCGAAGGAGGTGTCTAGAATCCATAGAACTCTGAAATCCATAGACCAGTTGATCATTGGGCTGCCCCCAAACTGTAAACTGAAAATAAAACCATGAAGAGATGAAAAAAGAAAAGATGCTCATCTTGTTGAGGTTATTGGGCACATTCCTACCTACCCTACTTTGCTAACAGTTACTGCTTCAATCAGGTAATGAAAAAGTTCCAATGAAGCCAACCCAGCAGTTGATCCCATGATTGGGTTTCCTCATCATGCTTGACGAAAATCAAGGCTCAAATATGTACTGGAAACTGGTGACATATTTGGTCGTTATAGAGAATACATGTTTGAAAACTTGAGCTAACATAAACCTCCATGTAATCTGCTATAGGATCAATTAAAGCATGATGCATGATATTCGTTCCTAGATATTCTATGACTAGTAGATCAGTTTCATCCTCAAAATCAAACCATGTATCTACAAATTCAACATTATACTTGAAAACATAATCATCATCAATCTGCAAATCAACAGGTAGTACGATTTTCTCTTGCTTTGGAGAAGGAAGATTTTCCAAGAATTCTTTGAGATCTAGGAAATTGTAGGACTAAATTTGAGAATCCAAAAGTTCAATATCATTTTTGAAATTTTCAACAACTAGCTCAAGACAACAGATTTTACTTTTAGGAGAAGATTTTCTCGATTCCAAAATACAAAACACAGTTGTTAAAAAGTCTTCGTCAATGTGAAATTTTGCTAACTTACCCCTGAATTCTTCTATGGCTTCATGAGATATAGGATTTTCCACATACCCTATCATCTTGAAACATCATCAAGGCTTTGAAATCTCGATTCTTCAACAGTGAATTCGCTTGTGAACTTTGAAGTTAGGGATCTTGAACAATGGAGTCGCCAGGTGAATGTTACAACCTTCTTGTGTTTGGCTTCTGTTCACCATCAGAAGTCAAATCTGAACTTGAAGTGCACCTCTAGAGAACGTCCCCAGTGGAGTCGCCAAAAATGTTAGAACTCTGTAATTTTCCTAAGGCTATGGAGGCAATCACAGAGGTAACCTCGAACCACTTGGAGTCTTGGATCTAGCCCTCCAAGACTCAGAGAGGGATCTCTCTTTCTGAAGTAACTTGGTATGGAATAGGACAGATGTTAGGCTAGCTATGAAAGTATGGGGTTTTTTATTTTTAAATGGTTAGTTTGGGACAGAAAGGAGGGCCATTGGGCAAATGGCGTCTGTGCTTAACAATGTGCTTCACTCTCAGATCTTAGACATAACTCTTAAATAGGGCAAGGTAGAGGAAATGCTGGATCGAATTAAGTTTTGATGGTGTCGATTTTAGGAAGAAATAGGGGAGGAAAAAGTGAGCAAATGAGCAATTAAGAATTCATAAACTAATCTTTTTAGAGGAGAAACATAAAGATTATCACAAGATTAGATGCAGAGTATTTCACAATAAATTCTGCTCTATTACTATCTTCTGATAATGAGAAATTGAAAAAAAATGAAATGATAACAAGAAAACACTCCAACAGAGAAGGGAAACGCCACCAGCACCTCTACACAGGAATCCTATAAACAACGTGTCTAATTACTGATCAATCATTAAAGATTACATAAAAAGTTTTCTGGCCAAACACAGCCCACTGTCCAGTAAAAGGGAAAAAGTTTTCTACAGGTCGAACCCCCTCACACAAGTCGAAACCTCTCCTCCTCAGCCCAGTCGAACCCCTGTTCTATCTTTTACATATGCATAAAGACAAAAACTGCTATCAGTCCTCCAAGACTTGTGCTTTAATTCTGCTTTCTAAAAATAGAAAAGAAGTTACAATCATGCATGACATCTGTAAATTGTCTCCTAAAACAAACCAACAGTAAATTAAATGGAAACTAAATTTGGTAACTGTTTGCTTTGGTTGTCCTGAATTTACTGAATGTTGTTATGATTTGCTAGTGGATGGGGAATCGATACTCCAACTACTGCCTGAAATATAGGGAAATTGTGCCACTTGTGATCTAACTGCCAGGTGTTCACTGTAAATGAACTCACTGTTTGCCATATGGTTCAACCAATACCTAAACGCTAGGATACTTTCCATTTGTGTTATTTGGATGCCTCGAAAATAGGGATTCTCTGCCACCTCAAGGACACCTGCATGTACCAATTTGCTTAACTATTCCACATCGTACTCACTGCTGCTGCTGGATGTTAAAGTTTCTGCATTTCCATATCCTTTGGCACTTGTAAGAAGGAAGGTATTCAAACTTTTTTGTCGAGAAAATGCTTCCTCTTGGCTGACAACAGAAAGCCATGTTGCACTCTCCTTTGTTGTCATCTTATTCTACAAACATTTAGACTTCCTCAAAAGTTTGCGAATTTTTGCAATATCGAGAGACATGTGCTTGATCACAGCAGTGAGAACCCCTACCTTCGAGGCCTTGAGATTATCAGAGGCACCGCTCACTGGCTTCCCTTTCTCTGGAATTATACCATATACAAAACCTTGAGCCTTACAAACCTCCATCATCTTTAGCATGTATTTCAAAATACCATATTGTGCCCTTGACATCTTCTTTCTTCTCGCTTTCTTTTGAGATTTCCTCTGCTTTGCATCATCAATGACATCATTAACTTTTCTCTGCTCCTACAACCGCCGAAGCCTGACAAACAATACTCTAGGTTGAGCCATTATCACCATGAAATAGGTGGCATGTAAAACTGTTGATTTACCTCCCAGAAAACCTAAAACCATGTTTTCCTTCTCTCTCAAAGATGTTTGTGGTGATTTAGAGAAATTAACAATTGCATCTTAATTTTCCAAAATAAAATTCCTCCACTGTCTTAAAGAAGTCTCATTCCTGGATCATTAGAAGTAGCATTCCCTGAATTCACAGTCTTCTGGATTGATGGACAGAGAACCAAGAATGGTATCCAAGATTTTTGATTGTACAGAAGGTTTGCTATTACTCTGCTCTATATTTTGAGCAAAATCACTAAAGAAACTACCATTTTCCTTGTTTGATGTTCATGTATCAACATTCTCCATCTCCCAACTGTTACCAAGCACCTGAAATGAATTTAGACACAACCCTCACAGGATCCACCTCCTGCATAGAGGAAAGCTGGTCTGATGAAGCAACATATTGTTTCCAGAACTCCACAAGACTGTACAGGGATAAGCTTGGAACAATAGGTTGCCCACAACAAGTTATTTCAACCTTAGATTCATTCTTAAGCTCGAGCTTCTTTACAAGATATTTCTTGACATATGAGACTGGTAAATTTCCATCTTTGATTCTGAGATAACATTTTGAAATTTGTGGAAGAGCATTGTCTCCAGCTTGATTTTACGAGGCTAATAGGGTAAACCAAACAGGGTTACATCTTCTTTCATATTTCATAGAGGAACCGTTTTCCAGAGATCCAACCACAACTCTCTGTTTCCTGGATACAAATACTCTCTCTGGACCTGTCATATGCAATTTTCGTGGCACCTCTGAATTAGGTGAATACAAATAATCTTCATGCCATCTCTGTTATTTGGAAAATACCATAAAAATCAAACTCCAAAACAAACTGCAACTGCCATCTTTATCATCCTCACTACTTACTGATCATTTCTACTTCTTTTACATTCTGTTGATCCAGTGAATCTTTAAGTGAACCCAAGGGAAACAACTCACATTGGGCATACTGTTGCAACAAGTGATCAACTAACACGAAATCCACCATAGATTCAACCATAGGTATAGGTCTAGGGACTACGCATGGATCATGTCGACCACATGCTTGGAGTTCAGTCTCCTCTCTGTTTCTGGTGACGGTCATTTGTTTCCTCATAATGGTTGACGTTGGTTTAAAAGAAAGTCTCACTTTTATCATCTCGCCATTAGATATCACACCCTGTATACCACCTGGTCTATTAGTTCTGGTCCTAATATATCCACTCTCATCCATGTAAAACTCATCATTGTGCTCACTGCCAGTAATTAGAGTTCCTACAAACCCACTTCCAATTTCAAATCCTTTGGCAGCAGTCAAGGAAATTAAAGCCTTTTCCAGCTCTGCTTCATTTTAAAACTTCGGTTACCATCAATTAGTGCATTAGCATTTTAATTTGGGCATCGGCACGATCTTCAGACATGTGTTCCAAAATCCACCCGTATCCTTGCGCAGGCAGCAAAAAATGGAAAAATCAATAAGACGTGTCCATCACGCTTACGGGTTTCAAGCATGCAACTACCCAACTAGTCGAAACATGATCTCCATTATAGATGGCGCATCATGATCCGAACCTGCAAACATTATCCATCCACGCATGGCCATTACTTGACACATAACCTCTAGTCGACACCTGGGCGCACAGGGTAACTCTATGTTTTTTTATTTTTAAAGTTTTGGGAATGAATCCCACATTCATGAGAAGAAAACACAACTGAGTATTGATATATGCCAATAGGTACAAATCATTCTGATGAAGTGAGCCCAAGGCTATCTTTGGAGTTTGGTGTTGGTGTTGCCTTGTGTGTTTGTTGTTGGTTTGTGAAATGGTTTAACTCTCAGTGTTGAGTGCTTGGAGATTGGCCCTCGACCAATATAAATTTTTGGAAAATAATTCTTCAACTTTTTGCATAAAAATCTACATAAAGGCCGAGGGACCACTTTTTGCTCAATTCACAAAAAATAGATTATAAAAAACCCAAATTTGGCTAATAAACCCAACTTTGCATTTACCCACAAGAATAAAAAAAAATTCCATTCAAACCAATCCACAATTTTTTGCTAAAAATGCACCGGAACTCGCTTTGAAGCTCACATGCAGGTACTCATTTTCTTCTTGGTCAGTGTCGAGCACTTTCTGTCGCCTTCGCTATGCGTCATGAGCAAAAGCGTAAAGACTGAAATAGATAAGTATTATTCAGAACACTGATTCCCTATTATATAGGGTTCTAACATAGGCTCCACCTAGGGAAGATAGCTCCAAAGGAGGTGTCTATAATCCATAGAACTCTGAAATCCATAGACCAGCTGATCATTGGGCTGCCCCCAAACTGTAAACTGAAAATAAAACCATGAAGAGACGAAAAAAGAAAAGATGCTCATCATGTTGAGCTTATTGGGCACATTCCTACCTACCCTACATTGCTAATAGTTACTGCTTCAATCAGGTAATGCTAAAGCGCCAATGAAGCCAACCCAGCAGTTGATCCCATGATTGGGTTTCCTCATCATGCTTGACGGAAATCAAGGCTCAAATATATACTGGCAACTGGTGACATATTTGTTCGTTATAGAGAATACATGTTTGAAAACTTGAGCTAACATAAACCTCCATGTAATCTTCTATAGGATCAATTAAATCATGATGCATGATATTCATTCCTAGATATTCTATGACTAGTAGATCAGTTTCATCCTCAAAATCAAACCATGCATCTACAAATTCAACCTTATACTTGAAAACATAATCATCATCAATCTGCAAATCAACAGGTAGTACGATCTCCTCTTGCTTTGGAGAAGGAAGATTTTCCAAGAATTCTTTGAGATCTAGGAAATTGTAGGACTGAATTTGAGAATCCAAAAGTTCAATATCATTTTCAAACTTTTCAACAGCTAGCTCAAGACAACAGATTTTACTTTTAGGAGAAGATTTGCTCGATTCCAAAATACGAAAAACAGTTGTTAAAAAGTCTTCGTCAATGTGAAATTCTGCTAACTTGCCCCTGGATTCTTCTATGGCTTCACGAGATATAGGATTTTCCACACACCCTATCATCTTGAAACATCGTCAAGGCTTTGAAATCTGGATTCTTCTGCAGTGAAGTCGCTTGTGAACTTTGAAGTTCTAGATCTTGAACAATGGAGTCGCCAGGTGAATGGTACAACCTTCCTGTGTTTGGCTTCTATTCACCATTAGAAGTCAAATCAAAACTTGAAGTGCACCTATGGAGAACATCCCCAGTCGAGTCGTTAAAAATGTTAGCACTCTATAATTTGCCTAAGGCTACGGAGGCAATCAAAGAGGTAACCTCGAACTGCTTGGAGTCTTGGATCTATCCCTCCAAGACTCAGAGAGTGATCTCTCTTTCTGAATTAACATGGTATGGAATAGGATAGATGTTAGGCTAGCTATGAAAGTATGGGGTTTTTTATTTTTAAATGGTTAGTTTGGGACAGAAAGGAGGGCCATTGGGAAAATGGGGTCTGCGCTTAACAATGTGCTTCACTCTCAGAACTTAGACATAACTCTTAAACAGGGCAAGGTAGAGGAAATGATGGATTGAATTAAGTTTTGATGGTGTCGATTTTAGGAAGAAAAAGGGGAGGAAAAAGCGAGCAAATGAGCAATTAAGAATTCATAAACTAAGATTTTTAGAGGAGAAACATAAAGATTATCACAAGATCAGATGCAGAGTATTTCATGAGAAATTCTACTCTATTACTATCTTCTGATAATGAGAAATTGAAAAAAAATGAAATGATAAGAGGAAAACACTCCAACAGAGAAGGGAAACACCACCAACACCTCCACACAGGAATCCTATAAACATCATGTCTAATTACTGATCGATCATTAAAGATTACATAAAATGTTTTCTGGCCAAACACAGCCCACTATCCAGTAAAAGGGAAAAAGTTTCCTGCGGGTCAAACCCCCTCACACAAGTCAAAACCTCTCCCCCCCAGCCCAGTCGAGCCCCTGTTCTGTCTTTTACATATGCATAAATACAAAAATTTCTATCAGTCCTCCAAGACTCGTGCTTTAATTCTTCTTTCTAAAAATAGAAAAGCAGTTACAATCATGCATGACATCTGTAAATTGTCTCCTAAAAAAAACCAACAGTAAATTAAATGGAAACTAAATTTGGTAACTGTTTTCTTTGGTTGTCCTGAATTTACTGAAGGTTGTTAGGATTTGCCAGTAGCTGGAGAATCAATACGCCAACTACTGCCTGAAATATAGGGAAACTATGCCACTTGTGATCTAACTTCTAGGTGTTCACTGTAAATGAACTCACTGTTTACCATATGGTTCAACCAATACCTAAACACTGGGATAATTTCCATTTGTGTTATTTGGATGCCTCGAAAATAGGGATACTCTGCCACCTCAAGGAAACCTGCATGTACCAATTTTCCAAACTGTTCCACATCGTACTCACCGCTGCTGCTGGATGTTAAAGTTATTGCATTTCCATATCCTTCGGCACTTGTAAGAAGGAAAGTATTCATATTTTGTTGTCGAGCAAATGCTTCCTCTTGGTTGACAACTGAAAGCCATGTTGCAATCTCCTTTGCTGTCATCTTATCCTGCAAACATTTAGACTGCCTCACAAGTTTGCGAATTTTTGCAATATTGGGAGACATGTGCTTGATCACAGCAGTGAGAACCCCTACCTTCTAGACGTTGAGATTATCATAGGCACCACTCACTAGCTTCCATTTCTCTGGAATTATACCATATACAAAACCCTGAGCCTTACAAACCTCCATCATATTTAGCATGTATTTCAAAATACCATCTTGCGCCCTTGACATCTTCTTTCTTCTCGCTTACTTTTGAGATTGCCTCTGCTTTTCATCATCAATGACATCATTTCCTTTTCTCTGCTCCTTCAAGCGTCGAAGCCTGACAAACAATAATCCATGCTGAGCCATTATCATCGTTAAATATGTGGCATGCAAAAATATTGATTTACCTCCTAGAAAACCCAAAACCCTATTTTCCTTCTCTGTCAATGATGTTTGTGATGATTCAGAGAAATTAACAATTTCATCTTAATTTTTCAAAAGAAAATTCCTCCACTGTCTTAAAGAAGTCTCGTTCCTGGATAATTAGAAGTATAATTCCCTAAATTCACAGTCTGCTGGATTGATGGACAGAGAACCAAGAATGTTATCCAAGCTTTCTAACTATACAAGAGGTTTGCTATTACTATGCTCTATATTTTGAGAAAAATCACTAAAGAAACTACCATTTTCCTTTTTTGATGTTCCTGTATCAACATTCTCCATCTCACAACAGTTACAAAGCACCTGAATTGAATTTAGACACATCCCTCTCAGAATCCACGTCCTCCATAGAGGACAACCGGTCTGATGAAGCAGCATAATGTTTCCAGAACTCCACAAGACTATACAGGGATATGCTTGGAACAATAGGTTGCCCACAACAAGTTATTTCAACCTCAGATTCATTCTTAAGCTCAAGCTTCTTTACAAGATATTTCTTGACATATGAGACTGGTACATTTCCATCTTTGATTCTGAGATAAAATTCTGAAATTTGTGGAAGAGCATTGTCTCCAGCTTGATTTTACGAGGATAATAGGGAAAACCAAACATGGTTACTTCTTCTTTCATATTTCATAGAGGAACCATTTTCCAGAGATCCATCCATAGCTCTCTATTTCCTGGATACAAATACTCTCTGTGGACCTATCATATGCAATTTTCGTGGCACCTTTGAATTAGGAGAATACAAACAATCTTCATGCCATCTCTGTTATTTGGAAAATACCATAAAAATCAACCTCCAAAACAAACTGCAACTGCCATATTTATCATCCTCACTACTTACTGAGCATTTCTACTTCTTTTACATTCTGTCGTTCCAGTGAATCTTTAAGTGAACCCAAGGGAAACAACTCACATTGGGAATACTGTTGCATCAAGTGATCAACTAACACCAAAGCCACCATAGCTTCAACCATAGGTACAACTCTAGGGACTACGCATGGATCATGTCGACCATGTGCTTGGAGTTCAGTCTCCTCTCTGTTTCTGGTGACAGTCATTTGTGTCCTCGTAATGGTTGATGTTGGTTTAAAATCAAGTCTCACTTTTATCGTCTCGCCATTAGATATCCCACCCTGTATACCACCTGATCTATTAGTTCTGGTCCTAATATATCCACTCTCATCCATGTAAAACTCATCATTGTGCTCACTGCCAGTAATTAGAGTTCCTGCAAACCCACTGCCAATTTCAAATCCTTTTGTAGCAGGTAAGGACATTAAAGCCTTTGTCAACTCTACTTCATTTTAAAACTACGGTTACCATCAATTAGTGCATTAGCATTTTAATTTGGGCATCGGCATGATCTTCAGACATGTGTTCCAAAATCCACTTGTATCCTTGTGCAGGCAACAAAAAATGGTAGAATCAATAAGATGTGCCCATCATCCTTACGGGTTTCAACCATGCAACTACCCAACTAGTTGAAACATGATCTCCATTACAGATGGTGCATCATGATCTGAACCTTATCCATCCACGCATGGCCATTACTTGACACATAACCCCTAGTCAACACCTAGGTGCACAGGATAACTCTGTGTTTTTTTATTTTTAAAGTTTTGGGAATGAATCCCACATTCATGAGAAGAAAACATCACTGAGTATTGATATATGCCAATATGTACAAAGCATTCTGATGAAGTGAGCCCAAGGCTATCCTTGGAGTTTGGTGTTGGCGTTGCCTTGTGTTTTTGCTGTTGGTTTGTGAAATGGTTTAACTCTCGGTGTTGAGTGCTTGGATATTGGCCCTCGGCCAATATAAATTTTTGGAAAATAATTCTTCAACTTTTTGCATAAAACTCTGCATAAAGGCCGAGGGGCCACTTTTTGCTCAATTCACCAAAAATGGATTATAAAAAACCCAAATTTGGCTAATAAACCCAACTTTGCATTTACCCACAAGAATAAAAAAAATTTCCATTCAAACC
>JASDQU010304689.1:0-13681 GCA_032191745.1 Picea mariana
GCAGTGAAAGCAGGGGAATGTAAAGCTTTACCTGTGGGTGCCTTTGTAGAAGGCGAGTTGCACCTGTCTTGGATGCAATTGTTTCCAAGCCCATTCATGCCTTTTATTCTTTATTCTTATTGCTTTTTCTTCAAGAATTTAATCAGGGGACACTACCCTGGCGTGGAGACCAATGGTGACAGCGTTACCCACAAGTACTTTCACAGAAATGAGAAAGTTGGCTCGTGATGAGACCCCCTTTCTCTTGGCCATGCAACCAAGAGTCACTACCCTGGTGTGGTAACCAGTTGTTAGTAGTGTCATACTGCTAGGTACCCATGGACCTAATAGGTTGGCTCCTGATGAGACCCCCTATCCTCTGACTAAGTCTTGTTTTATTATTTTTATGAGTCCCCCTTGTTTCTTGCTGAGAAGCCTTTTACTGCTTTCTCGGGGTTCCCTAGGCAAAGCATCTCGAGGTTTTATTTTTAGGCTTTTATCTTTTGTCAGCTTGCTTTTCCCTCCTGGGCCTTTAGCCCCTTCTTCCCACAAGGCAAGGTGCAACCCTTAAATGATTGGCCAACCTAATGCCTAGAGCTCCTCCAATCTACTAGCACAATCGAGCTTTTCATTCTGAAGGATAGGCCCTCTCAAGTCCTCATAGGTAGGGGCCTTGTACCTCGGGCCAACAACAGCAATTGCATCAAACATTAACTGATAGAATGGGTTGTTCTTGGCAATGTTAAAAGGAATGTCACTCCATAAGAAACACTTACCCACTAGCTTATCAGCCTATTCCTTCTCCTTTTGTTTTACCAATGACCTAATAGAACGTTGTGCACCAGGTGTGGTTCTAGGAACACAAAACGATGAGGTCGAAGAATGGGTTTCATTCTCATTACCCCCTCCTCAGATATTTCACATCCTCCCCTTGCAAATTGAGCTTTCGTAGCTTCCCTGTGTTCTCTCGCTATACCCATATCCTCAAGCGTTTTGTTGGAAATACGCATGATTTCTGGGCTTGACTTTGGGCAAATATCCACTTCATGTCCCGGAATTTTTGCAAGGTGGTATTCCAGTCGGGTAATTCCCCCCATCATTCTCATCCTACACAACTTGCAATACAAAGTTTGTCTATTAAACCCCCCCTCGGGTTCACCATATTCCCACATAGCATCCAATTTTCTTGGCATTTTCAATCTTAGAGTGATCAAACCTAGGGCACAAAAACAATGGAAAAATATTAAAATCACCATTTAAATTTTAAAGAATCAAGATTCAAGATAAAACAGTCTACAAGTAATACAAATTTACAAAATGGGGGAAAACTGATAAATTAAAAAAATAACTATCATAAATTTGCAAAAATTAACAAAAATAACGGTCGGAAATCAATCCACTCTCCAAAATAAATTGATGGCAGCTGATAAAAATAGTCCCTCCTTGTCAAGCTGAAGGATACATAGCAAAAAATTTTAAAAAAACAAACAAAAAAAGGGTGCAAAATGTTGCCCATGGCTGTATTTGTGCCCTTGCTTGAGGGAAATCAATCCCAACTTCACAATGAACAGGTTATGGTGCTCAAGATCCCGCTCCTCCTCGTCCTTGTTTGAAGGAAAAATCGCCTCTTCCTCCTTTTCTCTCCAAACCCCACACTCTATTTGCAAAATGACAAATGAAAACCCAAAATCCAGCTTTATTTCCGGACTTTTCTACATTGTGCGACATTTTGAATCATTGCGCAATATTATCACACTAATTTCATAATTATCGCGATATTATCGGGACACGAAAATATTGCGATATTTTCGGGGATAATATCGCCGACCTTCTTTTTGGAAATAATATCGCCAACATCACGATAATATCGCAATGTTGGTAACAGAGCTCGAGACTATTTTTCCTACAATAATCTATCTTGCATTTAGCTAAGCAGGTTGTTAGTATTTCCCGTACAATATACTTTTATTGTACTAATTGTAAAAGTTCACAAAATGATCTTAGAATTGTTTACACTTAACAATTCAATCACAGCTATCCATTCATTTATTAATTGGAATGAGAATATCATTCCATGCACATGTATTGTCAGCAACTAAGCTTTTTTTTTCTTCTTCTAGACATTATTATATTCATTACTTTGTTCCCCGAATTCTCTGTAGTCCATCCTCATGTGACTACTTTAGCCTGCAACTTCTTTTGTTGCAATGTCTAATAGCTCCTGAAATGTTCTCGCTTCATGAGTTAGTAATAATCTCCACATTTCAGCTGTTAGCATAATCATTTCCATGAAATATCATATATGCATTCACCAAAATGCATTCAATAAATGCCTTCAAGCATAAACAATTCTATCTTGGCATGCATGTGTGCAACTACCGCTTTCACACTTTCATGACCTACTCATGCATACTATTCAATGCACCCATGCATTGGTTTCAGAATGCCCTTTTTCTAAGTCATGCATCCCACCATGATGAATTGGAAGGTCTGGCAAATGCCTCGACACATCATTCATTGTAAGACTCCCAAGTAGATGTGTGTGGAATGCTTTAAGTTTTAGTTTTCTGGTTGATGCGTTTTGTCAAACAGTTTGCATCAGGAACCTACTTAGGCTCATGTTGGCGTTTAGTTTTGAGTTTTACAGCACAATATAGTTTGCATAATAGAAATGATCTTTAATAACAATGAAGCAAATAGAAATCACAGCAAGAAATAGCCACAAACTCAGATCTGGTTTTATTTATTATATAGCTGACCTCAATACAATAGAAGAGAAGATTTGGAAATATATAGAAGGATGGAAGATGTGGGTGATAGCACCTCCAAAATACAACAGAGAGCGGGGAGATAGACCTCCAAGAACCTCCACTAGTTGCATGCAAGGGATCTACAAGATCAATTTCTTTCCCTTCCTCCAAACGGTTGTCTTCTCTAGCTGAGTTGTGCCCTCACAGAGAATCGATCTCATCAGATCTGGCCTCAAAACCCCAAGAAAATGCTAATCTCCAATAAGGAAGAGGATGGTTGGCTCATAAGATGAATTTCCCCTATCAAATATGCAAGATCTGACCATCAAGCAATAGATCTCTAACTCCAAGTGTGCCCTCCTTCGGTTTTCATGCCCAATGCTAAAAAATAATAATCATGGAGGAGAAAAACCCTAAAGAATACCAAGAAGAGTCGTTCCAGGTATGGAAAATGCATGTAAGACTAGATCACTTCAAGATCCCACCTCTAGAACCCAAATCGAACTTCCCTGGATTGGACAGTGTGCCCTTCCTGCAGAAAACCCCCCAATAGTGCGCCCCTCTTCACAAATAATAGCTTAAATGGATCTGAACCGAATAGAATGGTGAGGGTGGAATCTTTCACCATCTTGGCCAAGCTTGTACCAAGAAAGGAGGGATCTTTCACCTCCATGTTGATCTCTAGGGTTTGTCTAGTCAAAACCCTCAAAACGCTCAAGTTGCCAGAGCTCAAAGGTTGCAAGTGAAAATGATCAAGAATGAGGAAGTGAGGTGCCCTCATCCTCTTTTATACTCCAGCTACTAATTCCTCACTTAGATTATTGATTGGTTTTCTAAAGTCTTTTCTTTAATTATCTCACATTAGCCATTTAACTTATGTCTCCTTATTTGCCAATGTCACTTTTTCCTAATTTGACTTTAGTTCTTTGGTGACATATTTCGCCCACCTTAGTCCCCATTTGGATGAGACTATAGCCTAGGGGGAACAACTAGGCTACTTAGTCTTCAAGTGCCTTGGTCATATGGAAGGGGATCTTACATTCATACACTTCCTAATGCTTTCTCAACCATTTCGACCCCTTCCTTTTCGACCCAAACACTACACCAAAATAAAATCATGTGGTATTCCTCAGTGTTAGCAAAAGAGGTTGCATCCCAAACATTAATTATAAGTAGGAAGTTTATTGGATACTTGTAACCTTTCCATTACCAACCATGTCATGGTCTCACACATGACTAGCTTTACTGGCATTTATCTCTATAACAAGGTCATACCCCTTTATTGCTTCGGTTATTAACTCGTAACCAACAAAATCATGACATGATATTATGTCATATGAATGCATTCAAAAGATGATAGCTTTTATAACTATCTCAGGCCTTCATCCTTTACCACACCCAGTGGTATATCATTCCTTTAATGCATTCAATTCATACAATAATATCAATTCACAAAATAACTTCTAGTTGAGGGAATTCTTATCTAAACTCCCTTCAGCAATTATGCAACATAAGTACATCCAACTCATACCTGCATACTTGACCATGAATTTGTTGATGCTACTTGATTAGCTGATAATTGGTCGAAACTTACAGGCTTCCTTCATCAACCACTTATCAGCATTTTTCCTTTCTGATATCTTCTTCATATGGATGACATCCATGTGCAGCAACACTTGCAATCATGCAATAAACTCTCTCTTTCCTGGCACAACAACCATCATTAACAACTTTCATATTCATATATATAAGAATAGACTACTCCTAGTCTTCAACATGTTATATATATATTAACAAATCTACATTCACTAATGCATATCTACATGCATTAAGAGTGCATCCTTAACATGCTCATAAATGCATATGAATTTCAACTTCCTGTGCTATGTATGGTTGTCCAACAGGCCATATCATAATTGTTGCTACAACACTTGCAACAACCTCTTTCTTCCTTTGCAGCTCTCTTTGTTGTTCTTGGTTGTCCTCAACTCTCACTAGATTCCTGTATTCTTTTATGCTCTTGCTAAAATCATTGAACATGATTTCTTGCTTCCATGAGCTCTTTTCAGTCATATATTATGTTGATATCAAACTTCAGCATTTATCTATTTCCTAGATCCGTCTAACCCAACTCATACCTAACCAAATTATATTTCAAACCATGCTATCTTACTAACTTTGGATCTTCAACATCCATTTACTTTATTGGTCCAAGTTGATTCAGCTTGCCCTGGCTAAACACTTCAACACTTGTGGTGCATGTACCATTCACTTCTCCTTCCTTATCCAATTTGGTCTAAACTTGTCTTGCATAGTCAATTTCCAGCATACTGACATCATGAACTCTAGTGGTGCTTCCATCCTCCTGGAGTAACACCAATTGCTCCTTTCCACTTGAGATGGTTCTCTTCGGGCTTTGTCACTTTTGCCTTCCTTGTCAAGCATAGAACCATTTTCTTCTTCATGGTTCCTTATTTATTTTCCCCTCAAAAAATCACCTCCATGCTTGAATCCTCTTGACTTGTCCTCCCATTCCACTCTGGGAATGCACTTAGTACTTTTGAACTACATCCAACATTCTCTATAGCATCAACAATCCTTTTCATTGCTGCCACAGTTTTTTGAGTGCTGCAATAGACTCAAAACAACTTGGCATCCACCTAGTGGTACCTTTTCCACTATCTTCAATTACTCCTGACTTTATTCGATCCTGGAATGCACTTAGATTCCTGCAATACCTTCCCCAGAAGTATGGTTGCATACTTCTAGAACCATTCTGCACATAATGTATCACTTTATACATCTGTTGACATGCTTTAGCATGCATGCACCTTCATTACTTCACCCCTAAAGTTATATCATTCATACCATGCTTCCACTTCACTACTTTGACAAAAATAATGGAGGTATAACTCCAAAACAGCATAACTAGTCCCTAGAGATGATGCACCTTATGCACCTTCTCTCCATGTATACTCTTTGTCTTCCTTTATCAGAAGACTAACATCTTGATATTTCAATCCTTTTTTTTAATAGTTCTTCCCACAAAGTACTAAGTACTACTTTATCTTTACATTGACATCCTTTAGAGTGAATGGGTCTTAATTATTTCATCCACTAAATGATTTACTCATGCGCCCTAATTCCACTGAGCACTCTAATTAGCATAAGGGGATTTTCTCGCAGTAAATTCTCTTACATATAAATTTTATCTTCTTGGATTCCCAAGCCTCCATGGTTGCACCTAGATTCATGTCTTAACATTATTAATTCCTGTCTTTTGATCATCTTGTGAGGCATCCTGGACATAGAACTCTTTCCTTGAGTGCCTCTACTCATCTTCAACCAAAGTTCAAACCCTTTCACCTGCTATGAAAACCATCTCTCCATACTTCCATGGTTGCAGCTCCATGCATACCCAATACTCATGCTTTATCATGAACTGTATATGGCCTTTCTCTTACTCAGCATCCCCATTTGGTATGAGTATATGTCATCTGGAATTATTTCTCCAAATCAGGTTTCCATTGGAATTCTTCCATATTGCTCATTGAGTCTAGGTGTCTCCAGCTGGTAGCTTCCTTAAGCAATCAAATGCACATTTTGGAGAATTGTATCTACCCTGCTTCCTCCTATCTGCAAACATCTCTAGCATTTGCTCCATTTTATTTGTAACCATAACATCTAATAATATGCATACAACAACATTCATTAGCTAAAACCCATAATATACAACTCTGGAACATACGCACACTATGTCCCTTTAAGTGCCTCGGAATCTTCCTTCTGCCTCCCTATGAATTTTGCTACTCCTTTCATAGTTCCAGGAGCATAACTTGATTCTTCTATCCAAGACCTTTCCAACAACTGTTCTCTTGTTCAATTTTGAGTCTTGAGCAGAAAATTATTGATGGCAAGGGCAAAGAAAGGAATATCATCTAGGAAAAGATATCCATTAGCACATGCAACCTAGCTTCAACGCTCAACGACCATCCAATCATTCCTTCGAATTTAATCTTGATCGTTGGTTTGTTATCGCTGGCCACCGAAACACTCAACACGACCCTGATACTCAACAACTGACTGATCTGGACTCTAATATAGTCTTAGTCGTCAAAAAATTTCATTGCGGGTCTACAGTCGTCATCTCTTCCATTCAAACTTCCGCGGCCTCCGAAATACACTCTCGCATTCTACTGCCCTTATTTTGCACCCATACTTAGAAACTTTTCCAAACATTTCACCGCAGTTCTAAGGCATTTGCATTCAACTTTCGTGGCCTCCAAAATACACCTTCGCGTTCCGTCGCGAATATTTTGCACCCATACTTAGAAACTTTTCCAAGCATTTCACCACGAGTCTAAGGCATTTTCCTGATTCACTTGTCTATATCAGTGACTCCGTCGGTCCGACCAATTACTCATACTTAGACAAATTCATAACATTCATTGTGCTCCAGGATATCTTGTTACTTAGTCAATTTCTAAGATCTCACCACGCTCCGCAATATCTTGATACTTAGTCAATTTTCGAGATCTCACTATGAGTCTAAGGCATTTGCCCGATTCACTTGTCTATATTCGTGGCCCCGTCTGTCCGACCGATTCTTCATACTTAGACAATTTCATATAATTCATCGTGCTCGGCAATGTCTTGACACTTGGTCAATTTTCAAGATCTCACCGCGGATATGGAGTCAAGGTTCCGCAAGACAGGCAAATGCCCCACCACCGCGGCTCCACATCATCTGCCACCTGCCACATCGGCCACCTTGTACCTGCCACCATGGCAATACACATCACCCTTCTGGCATGTCAGCTGACACATGGCCTCCACATCATGCTAACATCACTATACGAAAAAATATCCAAATTTTTCCAATTTTCCAAAATTTCTCATTTCAAACACGACCAATTTCACGATTTCTTTTCTCGATCGTCATTGAAAACTCCATAATTGGCTTCATTACAGCCAATTCGGCCCTATAACATCAATTTAACCTTTGTTCTTGAAATTCGACTCATCCACGTCAAATTCTACATGAATTATATTACAAAAATTGGGGCTTTTGCCCAATTCCTCCAATTTCACTATGGTCGCTCTGCAATTCTGAAATTCGGCCAATTGCAGGCTCAAAAATGCCCAAATAAACCTCTGTAGCAACCAGTTATCCCCATGCGCTGTCGATTAACAATTCTAGGCACGAATTTTCTTCAATTTCTTTCAGAATATTAAGGATTCTTACTAATTCTGCCATGACTGCCTCTGTAAATTTAAAATTCGGTCATCTACAAGTTCGAATTTACTCGGACTTTAATTCAAATTCAGGCATTTCTAATCCCTGGCTAAATTTCCTTAAATTCCCCATGAATTATTCTCCAATTTCATAGCAATACTTTTGTCAAACAATTTGCAGACATACTCTGAAAATTAAATTTCTACAATTTTATCTTCAACGATCTACTAGTTGGCCCATGCAGGCTCATTATTGAACCTATGGCTCTAATACCACTTTGTAACCTACCCTGTTACCATCAGCCTAGAAATTTTTGTGCTAATACCACATTGTAACATACCCAGCCACCTAGTTGAGTCTTGTTACCTCTATTCTTAGCTCTGATACCACATGGTAGCATCCCCAGCCCCAAGCAGGTCCATGCCACTCAACAATTCTAACTCTCTGATACCATTTATTACTTAATAATAATGCCCTACATATGAACAAGTATGCAGTTCTACAGCATATACAAACCATGCCCTAAATGTGTATAATTACAACAAACACAATTAAGTATATTACACACACAGTGAACAACGTAATTATAATTACAGCACCATATATTTAACATAAATACGCACAATACTCAGCCGTATAATTCACATAAGAAGATCACTTGTCTTTTGTAAATAATTCAGCGACTTGCTGCAAACCTCAGACGTTCCTCCCAGCCATAGACCGCACTACTCACAAATTCTCAGCAGTGGGACACCCCCGAGTTGGGGCTAAAACTCCACTAGGGAAAAGGAATCCTAAGCCAGGCTAAGGTCTATCAATGGCAGAAATGCTCAGACTAAGGTGCCAACTTCAGCAATCAACATGTTATCGCAAAAGTTGTAGGTTGGGCAAACCCTGACCCAACCACCAAATGGCGCCAACATAGAGAACACCTACCCACTGTCACCTTAGGCAAGTATTCCCGTCACTTTAGAGATGAAAGAATCACCTCAAGGGGGGAATCTCGGTGACCATAGGGGGCAATGAGATGAAAAATGTGATGTATGAATGAATGCCCCTCTAGGTCAGGTTGCTAGATGGAAAAGGGAGCTTGGTAATGAGTCTTGAGGGTTATTTGACGTTGCCAAAGCCTTGAGTGACCTGCAAAGAGAGAGTACCTACCCGAGACACAAGAAAAGCCAAGTTTGCATATAGTATGTTAAGTGGACAAGCAAGTTAAGCTTGTTGTCCCTAATTGCAGAAATAAACAATAACATGTATCAGCATGTAAAGAGTAATAAGAGCTGCAAAATAAGTGCTAAAAGTCTAGTTGAATAAGCAAGAGACAAGTTAGTAAAGACTAGTTTAACTCAAAAATGAAAGAGCAAAACTTTAGCATAAAAGTAAGGCTGTCATAAACAAGTTACTGCAGTGATAATTATCAGCCTTATGGCTGTAAAAAACAAGTTATTACAGCAAAGAAGTCAACCACCAAAACTTGCCAACAATCCACCCAAAAAGTGTGTTGAGACTAGTAGATTATAGGGGCAGATTTTTAGCAACTTCTGACGGTTGGTTTGTGAGTTATTAAGAGATTTATTTTAGGGTTTTTGCAGCCCTAATGGCTGTAGATTTAAGTTGTAACAGCAGCAAGAAATACTTGGAGAAACAAAACGCCCTAGTGACTCAAAGGTGCCTTAGGCACAAAGATCACTTTCTAGTTTAGACAATCTCAAAATTCCAAAATTTCACGTTTACCAATGCAAGATTTCATTTCTCCAATGCAATTGAACTAGTGCCTCTAACCATTGGGTAAATCGAGTCTCTTGATCAAACAAGTTCGATGAGTTACTTCCTTGGGAGTGTAAACCCTTTTACTCCCCAAGGGAAACCCTAACCAACAAGGAAAACCTAGGAGGGTGTAAACCCTTTTACTCCTCCTAGTATCCTTTGCACAATAGATTATTCCAAACAATAAAAATGGACTTGGAGGGGGTGTATGCCCTTATACTCCCCAAGATATCATCACATTAAGCTTACAACCAAGAAAAGAGAGCAATAACCATGAAATCCTTACCAAGTTGAAGCATTACCAAGATGAAACCATAATTAACCAAGCAAATTCCACCATAAGCAAGAAAATAATCCTCCAAGAGAGCTAGCGCATCATCCATCCATCCAATAAGAAAGAGAAACCATAACAAATAGCATAAGAGATAGAGATTGCCCCAAGAGGGAAAAAATTTCAGCCAAGTACCTATCACAATGGTAGAGATATGTTTTCCAAATGAGATTTCATGATCTCTATTTATACAAAATGTCTATCACATAGTTTGTCCACTTAGCAAGGGTAAAACATAAGATAAGGGGTCCACAACCCTTATCTTACCCCTTGCATCAAAATAATATTAAACAAATTCATCTTAAAATTTCACTTTTACACAAAAGAAACCCTAGAACAAAATGATGTCACCCCTTTAGGGGACGTTTTGGCACTTGAGCAAGTCGTTGGAGAAGATGTCGAAGTCGTTGGGGCTCTTTGAGCCTCCTCATCATTTGCTAGGCCTTCTCCATGCCTCATCCAATGAAAATATGCCAAGTGTCAATGTGCAATCACTCCATCACCATCAAGCCCCCTCAAGCATGACGTCAACCCTCAAAAGATGATGTTTTGCCTCTCCTCGGAAAATCATTTGGGCACTAGGGGTTGGATGAGATCCTCTATGATGTCAAGTAAGCCTCCAAAGGCATCTCTATGTGATTCGGTGTGTGGGCCTACCACATCCAACCTGTGGGTTCCTTGCCCCATGGAAGCCCAAGCTAGGCTTGTTCTCCCAAAACTGGCCACCAAGCAAGGTCCTGCAAAACAAAAGGGTACACCCTCCAAATATCTCAAGTCAAAGATATCATGACAAGTATAAACCACGTCTAATAAGCAAGGCATCTAAATATGTGCATCAAAACTACCTCATCACATTAAACAAATGCTCAAAACCCTATACAATTGACCAAGTTTAAGTATGGGAGGGGTGTCATAGGAGTCCTATTGGGTAGACCAAAGCCCTTAAGTAAGGGATGCTCCCAAGGATGGCCTTTCAAGGTTATGTAGTGGGTGATGAGGTGGAAGGGGTTTAAACTTCATAGGTCGTTGAGTTTCATGACATGCAAGGGCTCGTATTATCTCATTTATGGGTGCCTTTGTAGAGGGTGTTTGGCACCTTCGTTTTCAATGCATTTTTTCCAAACCCATCTTCTTGCCATTCTTTGTTTCTTTCATGTTTTAAGGTACGAGTTGAAGGCCATTGTCCTGGCGTGGCATCCAGATAATGATAGTGTCACTCACAAATACCTTGCGGAAATGAGAAGGATGGATCATGATGAGAACCCTTTTCTCTCAGTTGTGTAACTGAGAGCCACTACCCTGGCTTGGTGACCAGATGATGGTAATGTCATACCGCTAAGTACCCATGATCATGATAGGTCGGCTTGTGATGAGACCTGCCATCCTCCAACTAACCCCTTAAGCATTCATTATCATTTATTCCTGTAGGTCCCCCTTTTATTACAAAGAAGCATTTCATTGCTTTCTCGGGGGATCACTGAGCGAAGCATCTGGAAGGTCTTATATAAAGCCTTTTATCTTTATAGCCAAAAGCAATCCCTCTGGGCGCCCCTTCTTCCCATGAAATGAGGTACATGCCCTTCTTGGGTCACTAAAGTCAAAGGACCTAAAAGACGACAATATGATGGGAGTGAAATGAGCGGAAAGTGGTATGTATGGTCGAGAATGGTACGATAACCCCGCAAGGGACCCCCAGTTGCAAACCTTTCCCAAAGGTTGGCCACTTACTAGGAAATCTATGACATTCACCAAGGTGAAACAAGGTCAAAAGCATAATGTCCAAGTAGGCGTTCTATAATCAAAAGTAGCTGAAATACAACATGCTTAAATGCCTTAAATACTATGGTGATTACCTGCCACAATACCTGACTTGTACCGCATGGAGCAAGACCCATCTGCCTTCCAGAAGCTAGCTGGTGTGGTGGATGTGCTGACAATGGATCAGAATGTGGTGATAGAGAGGGCTTCCGCATGTGCAAGTGGACAGTGCTAGTCATGTAGTCTCTCGACACTCCATATCTACAACCTGAGGGCCTCAAGACATGATCTCCTTAGTTATCCCACAAAATGGGGATAACACAGCCTATAGCCTCTCTTTCCCCACAACTTGTCCCACCCCAGGAAGTGTACCCTTCTTTGCTCAACAATCCTTCGATTGTCCCACTTCCCTTCTGGGGCTTCAGCAACAAGCCGGACAATAAATCTCAAAGCTTTGTAGTTGTAGCCTGGCGCACAGGGAAACAATCCCCAGTAGTTCTCTCACCTAGAGAGAATGCTCACAGGCCTGACAACTCGCTTCTTCAAAATGCACATGGGCCTAGCAACCCGCTCCTTCAACCCGAATGATAGTCCCAGCAGTTCTCTCACCTGGAGAGAACGCTCACAAGCCTGACAACCCACTTCTTCAACCAAAAGTTCACAGGCCTGACAACCTACCTCTTCAAACCCAAACCACCAAGGATTTACAAGGTCGCCCAAGCTCCATAGCTCCACTCTATAACCATCGTACCCAAGATAGATCCTTGACGAGAAAAATGATTGGTAATAATAATGATTATGGGAATTACACTAAGTTCCCTCAATATAATTGCATTTTCCCAACTTGACACTTGTCGTGATGGGAAATACATGGTCCCCACTTGGTGATACATTCCCCATCCTAAGAACTTAGGATAAAATATCACATAACTTAGACTTTAGTAAATATTAATATAATATTCCCTTGGGCTTAAGCCCCCTTGGCTTAGCCCCTCTTCCTAGACTCATAGCCCTTCTTTCCCTTCTAGTGGAGTTCTAGCCCCCCATGCTCTTTTTGTCTACTTGGTCTGCAGCAGTATGTATCTTATTAAATAATATGAGTGATTACATATTACAATGATAGGCTCACTGGCCTTTTAACATCTAGGCTCTCCGACCTAATAATCACACAGGCACTCCGGCCTATAATATCTTGGCTCACCAGCCTATAAAACATATGTACATTTCCAATTGGGGTTCAACCTGGGGGTATCACACATCTTGGATGGAATGTCCTGAAAACAGTGTCGAAAACACGGTCTCTCAAGAGGATCTAAGGATCCATAACCTTTGTTTACACGAGGTTGAAGAGAATGTCGAAGACTAAAGCGAGGCCCTAAGAATTGTACCCCCAAATAAGTATAAATGTTAACAATCTGAATCTCCTCTCCTCTGAAAAGGAAATGGTGGTCTAATAGAACCTTCTTCAATCCATTGAAGATCATCACCTTGGTTTTACCTAGGTTGACCATCAATATTTGAAGATCACAAAAAAGTGCCAAAGCATCTAGTTGTCTCTGTAACCCCCCCAAAGATGAGGTCAAGAGTACCACATCATCAGTGAATAGCAAGATAGAAATCAATAACTGATGGAGGTGGCACCCATCACCATCCTATATATGATCATGCAAAAAGGACTCGGTCTCATCTATGTAGATACCAAGAGGGTGGGGGATAAAGCGCACCCCCGTTTGACTCGAATGGTACTCTTGATAAAGTTAGACATCCCATGTGTAGTACAGAGACAACCAAGAACCAACTCGTATAAGCACATAATGGCAGTCAGGAGTGTCTCGAAAATACCAATGCCTCTGAGTC
>JASDQU010304696.1:0-13680 GCA_032191745.1 Picea mariana
AATGACAACAACCAATCTTCCAACATTTTCTTTATAATTCTTTGTAGGAATCAATCTATTGTTACAAATATTTGTAGGAAATGACCTACTAGAGACACCAATTCCAACTCATACAAATCCTGGTAGGAACCAACCTACTCATAGATATTTGTAGATACCAATCTACCAGAGACACCAATCCCCACCGCTAAACACCAACTTAGAAAGAGACACCAATATATTTTAGATCTTTGTAGACACCAATCCCCATCGCTAAGAACTAACTTATAAATAGAAACTAATATAATGTATATCTTCATCTACACCAATCTACTGGAAACATCAATCCCCACCACTAAGCACCAACTTAGCAAGAGACAACAGCCTCTAAGATGCACCAACCTTCATCGAGTCTCCTTGATATTTATGCCTTCACCAAGTATTCTTGTTTCTTCCACCTTTACTATTTGTACTCACTAATTATTCCTTCATCAGGTCCACTCACTACTTCTTCCTTTACCAGGTCTGACCAAAATTTTAATTTCCAAATCACAACTTTCTCAAAGCTTGTTGTTTTGGACTTCTTCCCAAGAATGAACTTGTATATAATTCCTCGTATCCAATTTTTCAAATATTATTATGATATTTTTACCTAATTTAATTATGTATGTCTCCTCTATCTCTACAAAATATCAAGGTCTAAATCATCCCAAGTTATAGAAAAAGTGCCAAGATGACCTATTTGAAATTGATTTAAGGAGAATTTAGAAATCCTACCTTACATAGAGAATATCTCCAAATGTATAGGAAAACATGATATGATATGGTTACCACACATACACCAATATATCTCCCATCTCTCTAAAAAATACCAAGATCTAGAAAAAGTTCGAATATTACCTGTTTGAAACTGAATTCAGGAGAATTCAAGAACCTTAACTTACATAGGGCATATATCTGAAAGTGTAGTGAAAACGTTTATGATATTTTTACCACATGTACACAAATATCTATCCTCTATATATGAAAAATATTAGGGTCTGAAACATCCCATAAAATAAGTTATAGTGAAAGTGCCAAGCTTACATGTTTGAAATTGATTTCAGGAGCATTCATGAACCTTAACTTCCAGATGGAATATCTCAGAAAGTATAGTGAACCGACATCTGATATTTTTACCAAATGTGCACCAAGATCTCTCCTCTATATTTGAAAATTATCAAGGTGTTGGGCACATGCATATTTTTTAGGAGATGCTATTTTTGTAGAAAAAACCCAGAATGAAGAAAAGTATAGCTAGCAGGAAAAGAAGCACGTGTGAGGAAAGCATGCAAGGTATGCATGCATGGAAACCAAACCACATTAGGGTTAGGGTTTTTGTAAGACATTGTAATGGATGATAAGACAAGAATAATTATAAATACGTACCTAAGAGGTCTAGGTCAAGAGAGAAAAAAGGAGGAAAAAAAGAGAGAGAAGAGAGGAGCATGTTAGAGAAGACTATTTTTTACGTAGATATGAAGTAGATTGTAAGATACAATACCTTTCTGTAAGCTATTGAGATGTATGAGAGTCTAGCAACTAGATTCTGAGGGTTAGATCATAGGCTGATGAGCCTGGTGCGATCTAGTCAACCTCACAGGGATTGGGGAATCTGTTTTGTGGTTGTATGATCAGAGACTATAGTGTGCACGGTGCCATATATTACAGAACCATAATAAAAGAGGATAAGAGACAGATCTTTGTGGATGTATCCTAGGAGGTGGTGAACCATGATAACACCTGTGTTATTTTTTGTACTTGATTGTATGTTTTCTTTCTACAATGTAGTTTAGACTATGAATTAATGAATGGATAATTCTGTGATATGTGTTACATACTAGATCTGGTAGGATGCATGTATAGATTTAAATAGATCAATGAATAATAAGAAGAATAAGAAGAACAATTGGATCAAGGCCTAAGAAGATTAAATACAATCCTAGATCCCCACTCTTTCCTATACTACAATCATCTGAGCATTGCAGTCACCCGTAGAATTATCTAGGGTGAGACTACATAGTACACTCTATGTGTTGTGTTTCCTTCTAGTTTACCAGATGGGCCAATAGTTTTAGAGGGTTTTGTTTGAAGCATTGTTTAGATCTGAACCTGGTTCAACCCAAGAGTAGGAAGAGAGGGTAATAGCCAACAATGGTTTCATTGTCAGTTGGAATTGCTTGGGATTGAGTGAGTGGGATCCATGAAAGAATCAAGAAAAGAATGAAGGTATAAAAAGGGAATGTTCAAACCATGGAATCCAATTAAGGTAGATATTGAAAGGTGGTTGAAAACCAGGGATCTGGAGTTTGCACAGAAAGACAACAAAAACCTTAAAATAACACCACGCAAATATCTGGACAAGATCATATTTAGTGACTTTCACGAAGTATTTTTCTGTGATTTCCCACATATGTTGTAGGAGTGGCTATTAAGGTTGAAATAAAACCACCCTAAAAATTCAATAAGATAGATTGAGTGGAATCCTCTAAAGATTGCACAGTTACAAAAAGTTAACAACAAATTCATGCGTGCAGTAGATTTTTGGCTAGACAATATTGTTGCAGGATTTATCACATAATATGTAGTAGATAATGCAGAGTCATACAACGCAACAGAGAAAGAGTTTCTAAGGAATGCAGAGGTAGGTATATCATATCCCTATATACTTCCATCAATATCTTACTGTATAACAAATGTGTAATGACTATGGCATCAGAGAACTAAACCTCCCTACATGCATGGGGGAAGGGGGGAAGCACTGACAAGAACTATTGAAATGGAGGAAGAGATGGATAAAGGAAAGAAGGAGGAGGAATTGGACCAAATCATGATGGAGGAATATCAGATAAAGAAAATCATGGCAACAGCTGGAAAAATGTGTAATGGAGTACCCTACCAATCTAAGATGAATAATAAGAAGAGATCCATAACAGATAGAGAGGGATTGACCAGTGATGAAGAAGATGTAGAGGATCTATGGGCTGTGGAGTAGATTGAGGAAATCCTATGAGCAACATCTGAAAGGAAGACAAGAGGTCCAATGGCAGGAAAAAAAGGCATAACTCCTATACATGTCAGTGTATGTGTTGAACCCATAAATCCATGTGCGACTAATACACCAGAAAGAACACCACTATTTAGACAACCAAATTTTAGTGAAATAAAGACAACATGAAGTGAACCCAACAAAGGAACAATGATTGGAGGAGATATTTCAAGTAGTAGTAGTCAATTATCTACACCGCATGGAGGTATTAGTTCATCACAGTTTAATATAGAAGGACATGACCCCACCATTAGGTTACCAAAGATCAAGGGAGAGGCATCATAGGATCCTGAAAAGAACTTGTTTATCTATGATAATATTTGGGAAGAAAAATAGATCACAGATGAGGATAAAAAACTTGCGTAGTTATCTATCACGGTAAGAGACCATGCACTATATTGGTACATGAGTCTTGTTGTAAACAATCCACCAGGAACAACATGGACTATTGCAGATGTGAAGAAGTTGTTGATAAATGAATTTCAGAAGATCAATACATGAATGAGATGATTGAAATTAGATAGGAACCAGGTGATTCTATTTGGGAGATTGATCATAGGTTCAAACGGTTGAAGGTTAAGTTTAAGTATGTCATGATTGACATGGAGCATAGACATCTCTTTTTGAATTCACTGCTACCACACCTGAAATATCATTTGAGGCAACAAAAGTTTCAAACTCAGGCATAAGCTCTACAGGAATCCCCACAACTGGAATAGAACTACTATCAGAAGATAGATCCAACAATAGAAGAGTTGAAGGAGGATATGAAGAACCTCACATTCCAATTAAACCAGAATAAGAGCAAAAAGAAAAGGGAAGTTGTTTGGTGTACAACATGCAGGACAGAAGGACATCATAAGAATGAGTGCCCAACTTTCGCACAATACATGGAAATAGGGATACCAAACCCTTTTACAATAGGAGGACCATGGTGCGAGATATGTAAAACACATGGAAATGCCCCATATCATTGTCCCATGATGTATAAGTATCAGAAAATACCCAAGAGTTCATATTGGAATTTTTTCAAATTAGTGGGTCATGATGACAAAGAATGTAGGACAATGGAATTGATGTGGGAAACAACATCAAAAACCTATAGGGTGAAAGAAAAAATGATGATAGGGAAATATGCACCTCAGTTTAACCAGGTACCACCTCCATACAACACTACACAACAATAGTACAACAATGCACAACCTCGGTATAATAACGCACAACCACAATATAACCCCACGTAGTATAATCAGGTGCCTCAATAAAACATACCATGAGTAGATCGAGGAGGATATATAGGTGGAGGATGAGGTAGAGGAGGATTTGGAAGAGGTAGAGGTCCAATAATGTGCAATAACTACCAACAACCAGGAAATTATGAAACATAATATCTAAGTGCCATTCCTGTTGAAAAGAACTAGACTATCTCTATGAAGTGGTCATCAATCTTTCTAATGGCCAATAAATGTGCATCCGGTAGTGCATCCTCCAAACTGGTCGGCTCTTCTCCATGTTCCAACCTTAACAAGTGGTCATGACCTTTGTTCATTCTTCCTGGTTTAACTACGATTTCAAGGTCATATCCCTAAAATAGCAGAAGACATTTGTATATTCTCCCCCCCAACATTGGCTTGTTGACTAGGTATTTCTACACAGAGTGATCAGTAAAAATTTTAAAGTCCTCCCAACAAGTAGTGGAAAATTTTCTACAGTGCATACACCATAGCTAATCTCTCTCCCTCAGTTGTGGTGTAATTAATATCAGCTGTAGATAGTTTCCTGCTAGCAAAATCTAATGGATGGTCAATATCTGCTTCCCCAAGTTTTGCTAACATTACTCCTAAGAAAAGAGAATATGCATCGACATGCACATGAAACTCCTTGCTCCAATATGGGAAAACCAGAATAGGCACAGTAACCATTTTCTATTTTAGTGTGTCGAAGCTCTGTTGGCATTCTTTTGTCCAACTGAACTAACAGTCTTTCTTCAAAATCTTCTCCATGGGTGTTGTAATCTAGGTGTATTCTTTAATGAAATTCCTATAATATCCAATATGTCCCAGCGCAGTGTGTAGCTATTTGACTGAAGTAGGGGTTGGCATATCAACGATAATGGCAATTTTAGATGGGTCTACCAGCAATCCCTACTTGCATACAATATGACCTAATAGCACTCCAAATGGTGAGAAGAAGATGCACTTATTCAGATTGAAGGCAATTTGACATTGCTTGTGTTTGTCCAACAATAGCCTTAGACATTCAATATGATTTTTCAATAAGCTAAAATAAGTCCAATCATCAAAATATGCTTCTAGGAATTTATGCAAAAAGCTCCTTGAATGCTTCGACCACCACCTTGGAAAATATGGCTGGGGAATTCTTCAATCCAACTGGAATCACTGTATACTGGTAGGATCCCGATTCTATTGCAAATGTGGTCTTATGGCGATCTTCCTTGGAAATCTGGATCTGATGGTATCCTAAAAATCCATCTATAAAAGAATATACCTCCTGGCCTCCCACATTATCTAACACTTCTTCAGTGAATGGTGTAGGGAAGGGTTTATGCAAACATACATCATTCAGCTTCCTGAGATCTACGCAGATCCTGATCTCTCTTGTCTTCTTGTCTTGTACCACCATAGGGCTAATCCATTCTCAATCTTCAACAGGTTATGTTATCACTCCAAGAGACACTCTTATACTGCAAATGAGAGTAATCTCGGTAACATATAAATGTAAATGGATTAAAATAGTTTGAATAGGTGGATCATCAAGAGAAGAGTAAAAAGGAGGGCATTAGATTGCTGCAAATACATTCAATTGGGCATGGAGTCACAACATCCTATAGATCAAAGGAAATCAAGTTGCCTACCAGACAAAAGGCTTATGCAAAGATGGATAGAAGAATAGAAGGTAAACAAAGAGAATAATAACCACATAACAAATATCCTTTCTATAATATAGATTGAAGAGTGATTGAACAATAATCTGTGATTAACAAGCAATTACCACAAATCCTTTGCACCTCATGAATTCATTAACCAAAGGAAACTTTTGATCTTCAAAATATGTAAATATTATTCAAAAAAGATGAAAATATAGAATGATAACAAATAACACAAAGTCTAATAAGAAACTCTCATGGATCTCTAATGGAAAAAATGGTAATTACAACAGGCCCTCAGGCGTACAATTGATCAAATAAACTATTCCTCTAGCTCTCTCCTCTCTTGAATCATGAATCCAACCTCTTATCCTCAAGAGATATCTTTCCTTAAATAGAAAATAGCATCCAAAAAACCTTAGGAGGTCGAATCCCATCTCCTCCATTGGATTCTAAGCCTTGGAGATAGGTGGCAACAATCAAAGAGACAAAAATCCAACAAACTGCTAATTTTCAGGAATTTGTTGGAAGTCATTAATAAATTGTTTCCACCTCATGCATGAGGCTTTTGATGGAGATAAATATTATATGCAAGTTTCCCATGACATCTAAATGATCCTTGAGAATCCATTCGAATCCTCCTTGACACATGGAAACCTCCCAACAAGGCGAATATCAAAAACCATGACTACTACAGGAAATTAGGTAGCACCACTGTAAAACAGTTGGTAGCACCACTTATATGTCTAATATCTATGAAAACATACCACATTTTGAAAAAATTAGAGAGGTTTTTGTTATTTGGAATGTTATGAACAAAAAATTCCTCCATTTTTAAAAAATATCTTCTCAATTGTTCATAATCCAAGTTTCAAGTTAGTGACTCAAAACTGGTAAAATAACTCTGCACAATTCGTTTTCTGCTAGAATTTAGGTAGCGCCCGCCTGTGTGTCTACGTGAAATTTGGTAGCGTAAATCCATGGGTGATTTTGATGCTTGGAACATTGTGAGAGTGTTTTCAATGCTTGTTCTTGACACTTGTAACCTTAACCAATCTTGTGCTAACAGGTTCTACAATTCCTGCTTCCAACATTTTGTCCAGCTCAATCTTCACTTTGTCCTTATATTTAGGGTTCAATCTGAAGGGTCTCTGTTTGACTGGTCTTTCATCTGGTTCCAAATGGATCCTCATATTTCCCATAGGCCCTTTAATTCCCTTCATATTAGTAAACTTGGTCAGAAAAAAGTCTTGATATTCATGCAGTAGCTCTGTGATTTTTTCAATAGTAGCAGCATCCCAGTAATCTCCAACATTTGCAAGCTTTAGTGTCTTCTCTATTCCAATGTTGACCTTATTAATATTGATTGGTTGTCCAGTTAATGGTATCTCAACTCTTGGTCCTTACACATCTCTCTGGCTTTCTATTTCTGCAATGTTCACCTTCCTCAGATCATCATCTTCATCAGCATTGATGTTGTAACAACCTTGCAGTTTATGGAGAGGTGCAGTCCATTCGTCCTCTTCTTGTTCTAAATGGGGGATAGAGGCTTCCTCAAATACTTTTTTTCTTACAATCTGTAATTATTGATCTACTGAATGATATTGACTATCAAATAAGAAGGTGGTTACAAAGTTTTGAGTCATACCTTCTGAATCTGTACTGATGAGGTGCAGCTTCACTTGAAGGTACCAGTTTATAGGGGCTGTGTCTAGTGTGTTAATGAAATTGTGCACCCACTTCTCTTGAGGAATGGTTCTCTAGGATTCCTTGCAACTTCACACATGGTCCTTTGGGAAGCTTTTACCTGTGTACTGAACTTCACAACCTTCTACTTGTTCTAAGAACTACGTGTTCATCAAGGTACGATATATTGTACCCATTCCGTAATGTTGTCTTTGTGTGTCGCCCACCATCTTGCTGGTGTTGATTTCAAGGCCTCATCCATTGCCAACAATATTTGTTGTGTTGGTACACTTTCTTCGAATTTTGACAAGAACGTTTCTAAAGGATTCAGACCATCAAATGTGGGCAAGTTACTTATTGTTGTGTCGATCCAATGAACATCTCTAGTTAATCTAGCACGTCTCCTTGTAGAGACTTCATACATTTTTCTCTATCAGTTCTCCATTGCATCTTCTGAATCTGATGAACATGCATTGTCACATCGCCATCTTAGGTTTCCATCAGCCATAGGATTAATGTAATCATGTTGTCTGGCTGTTAGTTTGTATATATTTTCCAGTTCATAAGTGCGGTCTTCTTCTCTTATGGGTTCTCTGTATCGTTGACCTTCATATGGATCTAAAGGTGCAATGACCCTAAGGCCATCTCTTTCAAATGTCATATGTATTTTCTTTAAATCAACCAGAGTGGAATTATTGAAAGCCCATTCAATTCCTAACAACGCATGGTAAGGGCAGCTATCATCAACTATCTCAATTAACTCAAAATCTACAAACGTTCTTATTCCATCAATGTACACACGGACATGATCCAATCTACCAAAGGGGATTACTGCCTGTTGATTAGCCATCCTCAACCTGATAGGGGAATAAATCAACTTTAGTTTTCCCATCAGTGCTCAAGTTTCCTTCATCATGACATTGGCCTCCGACCCTAAGTCGAGGACCACATAGTCTATATCATATTCTCCTATCTGAGCATTCAAGTGTAGTTCCTTATTTGTCCTTCTCTTCTTGGATATTTGATGTACTACTTTATTTAGTAAAGGATCTATCCTTCCTATCTCATAGTGTCTGATTAAATTTTGTGGCTCTTGTACAACGCTCTCATCCTGAATCAACTTAATACAAGTATATAAAAATTTCATGAGCTTGCCTACCTCTTGTCCCTCTTTTGGCAAAGCAGACTAATCGAATTCCAGAGGAATTCCATATTCTCTTACATCTGGTCATGTATTTGATGAAGAACCTTGGTCTCCTTTGAACTCTTTTCTTGCCTCCTCAAATATTTGTCTTTCTTTCTGTGCATCAAAGGTTTGGGTCTTCTCTGTAGCTTTCCTGACTCATGAGTCTTCTGTAGTATTTCCTTGGGTTAGTCTGTATTCTCCTGTAACAACATTATTGCACCTATTTTGTCACATAAATGAGAAATATAAGGGTGCTTACAAGCCCAGTTGGTTCAGCTAGGAAAGACAGCAGTAGAGGAAAGAGTTTGAAGTGTAAAGCATAAAAGATAGACAAAGAATTAAACTAAGAAGGATAAAAGCAATTAAACTAGACTGCATAAGGACATTAGAACAAGAAACAAACAAGACTGATGCCACCAATGGAAAGGATTGTATTAGTGGAAAGAAAGCACCAAAGAGAAAGGGAGACTTTGGGTCCCCTCTTCCTCCAAGGGAGGGCTCTTGGACCCCCAAATATTGAGCTCTTCTTACAGATAAGGAACTAAAATGAAATGATGAAGAGAATCCAAAGCACATTCAATCTAGAGGTGATATGAATGGCTAACTGAAATGATGCTAGCATGCTCTTGATGAGGAAAGAGGATCCTCCAAGAGAATATCAATAACATAAAAATGCAAATGAATTCCTTGAAAATGTAGTGCACCCATGGCCTCTTTTTATAGCATAACTTTGCGGCATTATTCAACCAGCTTTTAGAGTGAACAAGGGGCCATTTAGGGTACCCTTAGGTCTTTGACCAACCACCCAGCTGGATTCAGCCAAGATTTGGATTTCAAATCAACTTGGAAGCTAAACCAGAAGTGGGTGGGAAGCCGACCAATATCATAAATGCATTGTTTTGAGGGATGCACAATTTTTTTCATCCACAATCATGCATCGTGCACGTGCACTTTTTCCTGTGTTTTTGAATGGTGCATGTGCGCACGCTCCTTCTGTAGTCTTAGCACATGCTGATTTTATTGCTGATAATTTTGGAAATGCATTTTTGGTCATTTTTGGTCCATGGGTGAACTAATAGATGTTTGAAGATGCTAGATTCCTGTAACCATTTGTGGATGAAATTTCAGTGATAACAGATGCCCCCTGATGGATGAGGTTAGGAGCATATGTATAGCTGAAATTCATTAATGTTTATTCTATTGAGAGTACCTGTGTAAGAAAGAGTGTTGTGGGGAGTGTCAAGAGCGATCCATTGGAAGGAGAGGGGAACCTATAGGATACAAGCCTTTCCCAAGGTGTGGGAGAAAAAATCAAACTGTGTACAAACGAGGCGAGCATGCCCCATGCCTATGTCATGTAACTCAAACAGATGTAATACAGTAACTGAAGTTGTCTTGTGGATGTAGATCACTACAGCGCCCTCTGAGGTAGTTTGATAATAACAAAGGACAATTCTAATGGTGAACAAAACTCTGAAAAAAGCGTAAGGACACCTCTGAGAAGTGTCGATAATGTGCAGACATTGATAGTCTATCAAATTTCAGAGGTCTTCGGTTAAGATAAAACAACAACAATAGTCACAAAGTAAGACCCACCATAACATGAGATAGTGTTGAAGTCGAATGTTATGGAGGTCAACAACAACAAAGAACAATGGTGGTTTTCCCTGTGCTATCCAAGGCTCCTCATTGTAAAGGTAATGAGCAAGATACTGTCGCCCTTCTGGAAATTGTGTTGATGTCGATAGAAAGGGAGACGCGACTCCAAGAAGCAAAGAGTTTTCTAAAATCTAGTGGATGAGATTAGGAACTGATGAGGTATATGTATGAAGTCAAGATGCAGTGAAACTCAAGACTTCCCTTGGTTGGGGAGATATGCAAAGTGGAAGAAATCGTAAAACTGAATCTAGTGCCAAGGGGCTGACTAGACGAGGATGAGTTGTGCCAGAGGCGTGACACAATGGACAAACGCAGAGATAAAAAATGTGTATGTGATGTAAGATGCTATGGGTTTTATGGATAGTTTCATTGATGTTGGGAAGTGAAAAATTCCCTAACCAAGGGCGAAAAGGGTTGTTTTACCGAAAAAGGAAGGTTACTAAAGGCAACAACAAAAAGCTATGAAAATGTGGAAAAAGGGTTTGTACAATTATCAAAAGAATAAAAAAAAAAAAATTGGACAACTGTGCAGATACAGAAATGGGTGCCCTAGTGTAAGATGGCTTGGCCTGATGATGGTGCAAGGTGCTTGGAAAAATAAGAGGAGGGTTGGGGCCCCATAGGAAGGTTTTTGTATTAGGGAATGTATGGGGGACAACTTGCAGATGGGAAAACTGATGGTGGATGAAATGGATGGTGAATGATACTATGGAAGTGCAGTCAACATAGAACCATGATGAGGTAACCTGGGAGTCCATTAGGTAAGTTAGCAAAATGAGGAGAAGGAGTATGTAGTTGATTCTCAAAAAATGCATAAGACTAACGAGACTCCCATCTCTAAAAGGTAAAAGCAGCATGAGTGTCGAAATTCCAAGGGGGACTATGAATGAGACAACTCATGTGGGGAAGAGTGATACTAGGTGATAGTACCAAAATGCAATGGAGGTGATGGTACTGGTACTACAAAGCCGGACATATGGACCCTACAGGTAAATATCGGAGGGTGTTACTGGAGATGCAAATCAAAGTCAGAGGGAATGACTACATGCTAGTATCGATGATATATTTGAAAGGGTAGCACGGATGGAGGGTGACCAAGTACCTGCACACATGAAAACTGAATACTCGACGTGAACAATATCTAAAGATAAAGAAAATTTAACAATTATTCAACAAGATGTGAATGTGAGCATGTGTACCTGAGTGTGAGTATGATAAAAAAAAAAAAATGCTCCCAGGGGGCTAAGAGTGGAAAGTGGCCCGGAGAATATGATTGTGTAGGTGGCGGGATTATGGTCCCATGGCTGAAGACGGATCGAAAAATGGAAATTTGGAGCTCTCAGAATTGAGTCTGGAATTTTGGCAAAATGGACTATATATAGGTGTAGGGCCCACAACGCTACCTCATTTGTACCTACTATCGTAGTGAGTGGATGGGTGATTTGAGAGAAGATTTGGATATTATGGGAAATCGAGGTAGCCATTCTAGGATCCACAAGTTTCAGGTTATTCATCATATCATCCTGCATAGGACTTACGATTTTTTTTTGGGCAGGGTTGTACGAGGGTCATACATGGGGTTTTAGTGAGTGTGGGCCCCCCACTGCATGGGCTATCAACAGATTCACGTGCATGTGTGTGTGGATGTATCTTTGACAACCACGCATGGGGGTACTCAAGTGAGGAAAATAGGTGCACATGGGATGCGTGCCTATGCGAATCACAACTATGCATGCATGTGTGGCTATGGTCCTGACAGTCGCGCATATGTGCGCAAATGTGTGATAAACAGTCGTGCCCTAAGGCACGCCTGTTTATGTGATAGGGGAATATGCGTGCACCCCTATATCATCGATAGGCATGCATGTGTGTGTGAATGTGGGATGAACAAGTGTGCATATGTTTGCGCCTATGGGGAAAACAACCATGCCTTTGAGCCAAAGATGAAAAGTGTAAAAACTTGACTTTTTTGGATTGTTTAGATGTTTTTTTATGGGTGATGATAGTTGATTGAGTATTGTATATGTGGATGCACGTGACCATTCTTGATGATGCCGATTCATTGGGGGGAGAGAGATTGGTCACGCCTGTAGCAGGCAGTGACTAATGACGAGTCGGTGGTCCGTGATACTTTGGCTGCTTGTGGGCTACTGAAGTTCTTTGAGTGCCCCCTGATACGGGCCCAGGAGTACCTCTTGCATTTCTTGATTTAGATGTGGAGTCTGGATCTGCATTATTTTATGGTGTGGGGTGAGCAACTACCTTTTACTGCGTTGGAGGATGTATACTCTTTGACAGGGCTCCCTTTTCGAGGAACCCCTTTACCGGTAGAGCCTGCGATACCGAGGGATAGGCAGTTTGTTATCTTAGCCCAGAGGTACTGTAAGGGAGAGAACTTCATGTCGGTTTATGTGGTGAGTATTGGGGTGATGGAAGCCCTTTCTCATCATTGTGTGGCAGCAATGGTTGTGAGAGTAAATGGGTCCCTCACGACTCAACGGATCAGTGGCGGTCAGCTGAGGATTATGGAGAGGGCATTGGAAGGTGAGAATTTCGCCTGGGGCTTGATGTTGCATGCCAAGATGTTAGGGAAGATGGATATGTGTTGAGCTGCATACTCAGGGGAGTTCTCTTTTGGGTCTATCTCGATAGCATGGTTTTTGGAGAGGGTGCGTATGTTGCGCCCAAGAGTGTTGTTGGGTGCACCTGGTGTGCGAGAGATGCGACTGAGGCAGTGGGCGACGATTTTGATTCATAAAAGTGGTGGGGAGGGTGGTCACTATTTCAAGGCCAAGTCTACACAAGTGTGGCGTCAGATGCCACAGATCATACTGTGATACCTGTATTTCAGGGTGGACTTTCGAGATGATCCGGAGATGGTGTTATCCCTAGGAGAGGTGTTTGACCACCGAGGTATGATGTGATATTTTTATTTTTTAGATAGTATAGCATGTATATTTTTATGTATGGGTGGATGTTGATGCTATCATTTGTTTGTTGTATGTGCATATGTATGGCCTCGCAGGCGTGAGGTTGAGATGGTTAGAGCACCAGTTCGTCAGGGGCCGGTGAGACCTCCTCAGGGAGAGCCGTGGGAAGGAGAGAGGAGACGACAGGAGGATGTTGAGGTGAGACATGTTGATGAGGAGAGAGCAGCTAGGAGATGTCTCTTTGATGACCCTGGTGCAGGTTCAT